>JARYHS010013050.1:0-16776 GCA_031002005.1 Vandiemenella viatica | reverse complement strand
AGTTAATTTCGTTGACATTTCATTTTTTTTCTGCCAAAATAGCGCGATTACTGAGCCAATTAAGATCTGAGTAATTATTTGATATATCCGGAAACACACTCTCAATTAGTTCATTTTTTGAGTGAACAACAGTGCAGAATTTGTCTGGCAATTTGATGTATTGTGTATTACGATGCAGTTCTATTTCATCATTTACAATATCCAGCTATTGCTTACAAAATACTTGTGCCGAGGACCATTTTGCAATTGTATTCGTATGTTCATCGTAAATGGAAGTGTTTCGACATTCCGCCATAAAAACGATTATTTTAAACATGCGTTAATCTCATCGGCAAAAAAGAGCGAGCAATCACTGGTAATGTCTGTTGGAAGTCATCAGACAGTAGAAGGATAGTACCACCAAAAAGTTTATAGTTGCCTTTCAAATCTTGCATAGTTCTATGAAATGCTTTGGCGAATGTTTACGATCCATAGTACACTCATCCCAATTTATAATTTAACTCTTTGAACACTTCAGCCAATCCGTTTTTTTTTTTTTTTTTTTTTTTTTTTTTTAATGTTACACATTGCGTTGGGTTAGTTATGAATGTCTAGTGGCAGCTTAAATACTGAATGTGCGGTTCGCCCACCATCTAACAATGGGCAGCAATGCCTGACAATGCAATTGCCAATGCAATTTTATGTTGCGATCGTACCTTCGCAAGGATCAACGATAGTAAGAATGTCTTACCGTTTCCACATGGTGCGTCCAAGGAAAAAAAAACGGCCTTGTTCAGCATCAACAGTCAGCAAAATCCGATTATAAATATTCTTTTGTTCTGCTGTCAGTAATGGCTCATTATTCGCAATTATTGTAGCTAAGTCCACATTGTTATACTGTTGTTCTCGTTGCAGATTACTGTTAACTAAGTCGATGGCTAGGCGATCAGGTGATAGCATATAATAATGATTAAGTGGTAAATTTGAAATTAAAATACATAAATCTTCGATTAACACTAATGCTTCATTATACATCTCTGGTGTGAAATCTAGATTTGGGCATAGGTTTGTTTGTTTGACTCGGTGTAGAATGTCTTTAGTCCTACTGTTTTTATATTTTTCCCACAAAATCGATGACTGTGTTGAATAACATGTTGTCAAAATAATTGAAACAGTTGACGAATACTATTCGGCGTCGATGTCAACGCTGCATCAACAAGTGTCAGGTCCCAGTGATTGCCGTCCACCAGCAACTGCAACTCGCGACATGCATCTTGATACGTATTGAACACTCAACCATTAACTGTTCGTAAAAATTTGAGAGATGTTGATCCTGGAACATTCACCAACAACAAACGCAAAAAGAAGCATCCACATGTTTAGGATGTACTGTGTAGAGTCGTCCTAATGTCTTGACATTAATATGCCGTCGATTAAAGGATGTGGTTCTCCTTGTATACGTGGCTCCATTTTTTACCTAATTTGTTCCATGTAAAACAGCTTGGAACATCGGTATATAATAATGTTTTTGCGAATAGGCCGAACATATCAGATTTTGACACAATGTGAAAAATTTAGTTAATGTCGTTATTGGTGGTTCAAGTCCTCTTTGTAGAATATTTTGTTCGGTGAAATTTACACGTAGACCGTTATCAAGATGTATTGCAAGATGCTGGATAGAAGGGTCTCTTTCATGTATGGGAAAACTAAGAATATGCCAGATAGCTTCGTTGCTGCTGATGTATCTACCTATCTGGTATCATGCTATTTCGGCATTCTTATTTACATTTTTTTACTTAAATTACGGCCAAATTGCAAATATACTTAATGGATTTTACAGAACTGCAAAACTCCACATTATTATGAGCCTTATACGTTTTTGAAAGCAATGATGAGTATGGTACCACCCACTGATTGTCAATTTCAACTTGGTTTCTAGAATTTGACATTCCACATCATAAATGTGTGGCCTCCATTCTCAAAGTTCTGCGGCGATGCAACGGATAACAGTCGATATCCGTAATAGTATCATTCGTATATTCCTTTGGGAAACGCTTCTTACATTTTCCATCTTCCATACATGGCGATGTCATGTTAAAAGTATCGCCACATTCCGTGGACCATGTGACTGGTAACAAAATCAAACAATTCTTGATCAATTACCGGGTCCGGAATTTCGGCAGAAATTATTTGATCAATTTCATCTGGTCGGATTTCAACTTTAAGCCAAATCGAAATGTGAGAAACGAGGCAAATCACGCTTTTGCCATTCAATCGAATACATATAGCAACATGTGTTACCGATAACCGAATGTTTTACGATTAAATCAATCAATGATAATAATTTTTGTTTGAACACACGTGCCGTGATATCATGACGATGCATTGATTGTTGACCTGGCAATAGAAAAGTTTGTATTTCCTCCCAATTTGGATTAAATGTAAATGTAATAAAAAAAATAATGGCGTACGTAAGTGATTGCATCTTGTATATATTCTTGCATGTTCCGTGGACTGCGGATGTAGCTTGAAGGTAAAATAAATCCATTACCGATATAATTGGCATTTAGATTTTCATCTATATAGCCGATAATAGCATCTCGTAAGTGGATGTATTCCTCCGATCGTAATTTAGCCTGGTTGTCAGGGCCGTAGCTACTATGGGGCTAGGCGGTGCAGTGCACCGGGGCCCCTACGCTCAGGGGGCCCCCCAAGCATACCTCAAGGGACCCCAAAGCGCATCTCTGGGGGCCCCCAAGCGCAGTTTAGAGGGCCCACGAGCCCTCTCGGCAAACTGGCTACCTTTTTTTTTTTTATTAGCTCTACCGTCGTCTAAAGGGTCCCCTGAGACACAGGAAGAACCCTACTAAGGGCCCTCGCTGCTCGCTCAGGGGGCCCCCAACCACTGCTCACGGGGCCCCTAAGGACAACTCAAGGGCCCCCATCCTCAGCTCACGGGGCATCACACGAAGCAAAAAAAAGGTCGCCCGCCCGGCTTGAGGGCCCAAACTAAATTTTTTGCACCGGGGCCCTTGTTGACCTAGCTACGCCACTGCTGGTTGTATCGGATAAATAGCAAACGTTCGTTTTCAATCTTAGCGTACATTTCCACGACGTATTGATGGTACAGTTGATGATATCGAAGGATATAGTTAACCTGATTACGTCTACTCATCAATCGTTGGGCGTAATACTTCATTGAAGTAACTTTTTTTATTTGTTTCATTACCTGAAAAAATAAGAAATTAAATAGTAAAAAAAAATTAGAAGAATAAGAAATTAATATAGTGGGACCGCGATAATCCGGCCTCTGTTCGGAATACCGCGGTTCTACTGTATTAATAAAATAAGGACTTAAATAGTTGAATATTAAGTTTACCAGTAACTGGATCATACTGTTTGATATTGATGTGATATTTATCCTGCCCTTGCCAGAATATCAGTGGATACTGGAGTGTGTCATACGAAACGGTGTAGATCCAAAGTTAAACTAACGGTGCCATCTGGACATGCGATTTTGATGGCTCTAAAGCCAACTTGTACTCCTGATGGTAATTTGTCAGCTTTGATAGACAATTTGATAGTTGTCATTTTTTAATTGTGGCGACACTCTTTTAAACAATTGAATAAGTTGATTATTATTTTTCAAAAATGTTTCCAACAATACCACAATTCCTTCCTCTTCTGCTTGTTCAATGAAATTATACTGGCACCGAGTTGTCACGCGTTCTTCACAACTCCCCATAAAATAGATTTGTAGAAACTTCGGGACATCATTAGGCATCGGCATCAACGACCCTATCTTATGGTACACCTGGCCTTGTATTTTGAATGTAGTTTCAAAATGACGTCCATCAGACTTGAGATCGCAAATTTTAGTTGCTCCAAAAGACGTCATCTGGAAACAGGAATTGAATTTGCGTGTCTTGCGCAGAAACAATTTCGAATCGTTTGATTCGCCAGCAAGAAGTAATTGCAAAGGTTCTGGGGGAGTGGGAAGTGGTAATAATACAATTTTTCTTGATGCACACCACATGCCGGCTGCTTCATTGCGGAATTTCAACGCCTGACAGTATTTGCATACTTTGTCCAATGCACCGATTGCAATTTTAGAATGTGCAGAGTAATCAATGTCTGGTGCATAGTCGAACGCAAGATGAACAAATGGTACAGGTGCTAATGCACAGCTGATTTGCTGTCTCTCTCGTTTTCTTTCTCTAAATGTAGCGACGTGCTGTTCTCGTGCCGCTCTTGTTCTCGATATATTCTGTCGCAGATGTTCATCACGCTGTTCTTGAGATTCTTGCATACGACGGTCTGCTGTCCTGGTTCTTTGAGCTTCGTTACTTGCCGCGATTTTTTCTGCTGATTGATGAACCCTCTCAACACGTTTGCGTCGTGCCTCTCTGCTACACGCATTGTTGCATTTTATTGGCGGCATTTCACTGAAATTTATAATTGCAACAATTAAAATAAAAATAGTTGAATTACAACAAAAAGTGCCTTTCTAAAATCCTTAAAATAAGACACTATAATACGGTGCTGAAACCGGAATGCCTCTATGCAAGGTAAATGCCTGATATTAAATAATAATAACTATAATTCCGTGTGGTCGTAATGACCTGATGACAAGTCATCTATCAGCTGCTCATTCCACCCCTGTCGTCGCCGCCTTAACCTAACGCGGCAACTGTGCCGGGTACCGGAGACCTACAGTTTTACATGGAATCCCGACCACGGAAGCGTTCTGGCGTACTTCACATTACACAGCAAGCTGTGTCAGTGGTGAAAATCGGGTTAAATGCCTATGAAAATCTCCGCCGAGACAGTGATTCAAACCTAGGACCTTTCGATCTCCTGTCGCACGGCTTAACCACTGAGCCACCAGACCGTTCGCTATTAAATTAGAAATTGGATAAGCTTGGAGTATTGGAATGAAGAATTATAAGGAGAATTTCGGGTCCATTGAAAAATACATTACAATGGAAGATAAGAACTTACGAGGAAATAAATCATAACATTGAAAAAAATAAAAGAATCAGTCGGAAGAAAGGCGAATGATATTTTTTCGACACATCTATCGCATGGATGACACCAGGCTAACAAAAAAGATATTAAAATATTTTTTGGGATTCAAGAGATTAAGAAAGATTTGAAACGAAATAATATCAGTGAACAGTATGGAAAGAAAATATTTTCGAACTCAGATTTCGAATATGGCAGGATTCTAAGGTAGAGAGGAGAAGAAAACGGGTGCAAAATGGTCTGAAGAGAGAAAGAGAAAACACAGTGCAATAATGGAGTACTGGAGAGGAAGAAAGAAAGAAAAAAAAAAACAGGGGAAGAATTGAAATTGACACGTGGTCCCTAGCTGGCCATAATGAAAAGAAGAAGAAAAATGAGAAGCAAGCAACAAATGCTTACACGTTTTTGAATTTATCGTAACGTTTTCTTCAATGTTATATTCATGTGTGTAATTACTTTGCCGTTAAATACAATAACACACAAACGATACACAACACAATACACAGCACAATTATAAAAATTATGCAATACGAAAAATTCACGAAACTGGCTTATGTCATACGTAAACACATTTCACGTGTAATTGACTGTAACATAAATAAATCGAAACACAACGCCATCTACTGGATGCTTACCCAACCTTGATAACCAAGTGTTGTGTCGATAAATTAATACATCGCCATCTGTTAGAGACCTATAAAATGATTTCGTGCAGTCGTAACGACCTGGTGACAGGGTTTCTATTGGCTGCGCATTCCACCCCTGAGCCGGTGGTGAAGGCTGAGTTAAGTGCTCATAAAAATCCTCGCCGGCACAGGGATTCGAACCAGCGACCTTGGGTTCCCTAGTCGGACGCCTTAATCACTGGGCCACCAGAACGCTCAAACTTACGGCATTTACAAATAAGTACAAACCATTGTCCTATGACAAAAATCGAACAAACATTTCATTTGCAATAATTAATATTAAGGTCAATAATCGAGATAAACACTATCCAAATTACACACAGTAAGCCAAATTTAATCAAAATCAGTTAAGTAGTTTCGGAGTTCATCTCGGGCAAACATCGCGACTCGAGATTTTTAAATATATAAAGATAACATAGCCTTGAACTGTGAAATGGCTTGGAATTTGAATACATCAAGGTGCTGGTGCGTACCGCAAGCATATGTGATTGTGCTTTCACACTGAAGAATTTAAATTCGAGTTGCTTCAACTTTTACCAAGCGGAATTGTGGTTACCAACTAAGCGAAGCTTCGAATCCAATTACTGAGGCTAAGCGACGATGGAACGCTGAAGACGTGCGTCTGTGGGTACACCCGATGCCGAGCCGAAAAATCCTCCCACTCCACGGCATGAGGAAGTGACGTCACATTGACGATACGTGTAACATCTTTGGTTGCAAATTAGACAAGTGAATAACTCTTCTTCAGTACTTCATAATTCCATCACTAGATACCACCACCAGCAAATAGGTACAATCAATTCAAAACACGAAGAAAAAAATGGAACTCGCAGTTAAGGAAAAACGAAATAAGTACACTAGCCGTTAATTTTTCTTTTTCTGTACTGCCGTGTGTTGACTTAGAATAAACGTTATTTACCCCAGAGGTTTCTATGACACTCATATGGGACACGAAAAGCAAGTAATTTCAACCTATTTTAGCGTAACGATTAAATGGATCTATACAGCAACTCGCCCGTATTCGCGAGGACGCAAACCACGCTACCGGTCAGGTTTGCTTCCCAATGAAAGCTTTTATGTAATTACTGTCAAGTAATTGTACTACTTGGAGCAAAAGTGAAAAAAATTACTTTTTGAGCATGTTTCTATTTTATGAACCTGTCTTGTCGATAAATATTTTCCATACTGCCGTGTTGACATCCAATATACGTTATCTACTCCAGCGGTTTCTATGATACATATATGGGACACGTAAAGCAAGTAATTTCAATCTATTTTAGCGTAACAATGAAATAGACCTATAGCGCAACTCGCCTGTATATTTCGTTTCATTTTGACTTCGGACATCTCTCTCGTCATACCCAAGATGGATTTACATCTTCCTTCATTGGAATCTTGACTACATAATGTAAAATAGAAATTTGGTAACTGTTAAATGTTTTGACAGGAATACTACTAGCAGGGGCGGATCCAGGATTTTTTTTTTTTTTTTTTTTTTTTTTTTTTTGTGCGGGAGGGGGCCTTAAGCTGACTTTGGTTTGGGGGAGGGGGCTTGACTTGAGAGAATTTTGTTTCAGAGGGCTTGCCTTCAGTTGATCTTGGTTTTTTTTGGGGGGGGGGGCCTTGAGTCGGCCATGGGGTAGTCTTTATAGCCTCCTCGGGCATCGAATCCGTAAAGCTAAACAAAACAAAAAAAAAGTCTCCAAAAATACAATGTCGGGGGTGGACTTAGATGCTTTTGGGGGGGGGGCTTGAGCCCCCTAGACCCCCCCCCTGACTACTAGGTTGGAATCGCTTACAAAATGATAACAGTATGTTATAACTACCGTTTCGGTCTGTAAATTAATGTTAAATGCTACATACAATGAGTGCTACAAATAAAGGGAATGAGAATTTTCTATGACTGCTGAACCGACCCAATAACGAATAATGTTTTAAAAATAACCAAATTATATTATTGAGATGTCAATAAAAAGTATATTAGGCTGTAATGTGGTTTCGTGAAGGACGAATGAAGGATCTACCTTCTATGAAGTACATTATTTTTACTACAAAGAAAGAACTTTCTCCACATTTAAGAATTTCAGTTATGGTGATATGGATTGATAGTATGTTAAAAATATAATTTCTCCTCTTTAAAACGCACATACACTCTTCTGTTTTATACTTTAACTATTCTTAATTATTATGGCTTTACGCTTCATTGCCGTCGACCTTATTAATGACGGAGGAGATTTCGGGACAAGAACAGCAACAAATGCAGCCATTGCTTCTTGCAGCAGTCATCCTGGAGTTTGCCTGGAAACATTTTAAATCGAGATCTCAATGCCAGACGGGTATTTGAATTTTATTTCCTAGTTCTTTTTGCCATTACTGCTACCATGCTATTTTATACTAGGAAAGAAGGTTTTGAAAATCTATCTTTTTTTAGTTGTAACTGGTTTGGTATTTGTTAGTGAAATAAGTTAATCTTGACATTCGTTACATGATTACGTAATTGAAACTTTAGCTCTTCAATCAGTTAGTGAAAGCAGCAATGCTAACAACAGCAACTAGAATATTAAAAATCCTAGGCCACATTTATGCGTTTATGTTGCACTTAAATCTAGACTGAAACATTTGATTTATTCATTCAAACTGCGTTTTCCTAAACTTTCTACAATCAAGGCACACATATCTAGCCTTTGCATATATCCAAATAGGTATGAATTGTTTGAAGAAAAAGTAAAAACAGAGCCAACTAATTGGGAAAAAAAGAAAAATAATTCAAAGCCTTCAAGTGCTGTGGCTTCTTCTGATATACATAGCAGCAGGATTGATTGGTTTTCATCGCAATCTGCTAATAAAAGTTTACGTCAACAAAAAAAATTTGGTATCATAGCTACCGGGACCATCATATTACAAGCTGATGTGGGGCGATGTACTGCAATCCTTTTTGTTGACAACAAGATTCCACTACATGCTGAAGAATCCGATACATTTGAGAATCTGGTGAAAACGCTGAACCCCAGTAAAAACTCCATTTCCAGAATGACATTTGGTAGATATATTATTGATTCACTTCATGGTACATAGCACCTTGGTATTGCTTGCAGTAATACCTATTACAACACATAAGCATCTGTTCCACTCTTGGATGGTTGACTTTTAATGGTTAACTTAAACTTGCGCTAATTTTGCAAAAATGTAACGCTTTAACGATTATTGAAGTTAACTTTTTAAGTAGTGGATTAACCATTAACGAAGTTAACTTTTCGGTTAACTGTTCCCACCTGTGTGTATAATGCTTTCAAAGAATTAAATTTTTAGGCAATGTACAAAAAGGTGGATGGAGAATAAAACATTGTTATTGATTGTACTGAGATTCCAATACAAAGTAGTGGTTACCCTGACCATGGTCAAGGAACATACTCACATTACAAAGGTATTCATACTCTCAAAGCACTAGTAGGTATTAGTGAGTTTGGAGTAGCTTTATATTGTTCCCATTTATATGGTGGAGCAACAACTGATCCTCAAATGGTAGAGTTATCAGGCTTCCTTGAGCTTTTAAAAGGAGGACATTTTATTGTTATTGACAAGGGTTTTTAATGTTTGATTTTTTGGAAGCAAAAGGAGCCACTCTTAAAATTACACCTTTCAGAGTGTCATAAGGTCCAAATGACTAGCAGGGTTATCGCAAATCTGCATACTGTGGTGAAAAAAGTGATATACGCTATTTTACCTCAAGCAATGCCAACATAGACATGTCCTCTTGCAAATAAGATATTTTACATTATTTTCAACATTTGTAACGTCAAACAAATAGCAGTTTGATTTCCACCACTGTTTCTAACATTTTAAACTTTAGGTTTTTTAATTGTATATGAGCCTTTATAAAAAGAAAAATTCAAGTTTCCTCAGTTCCAATTTCTTTTATGAATGCTTGAAACACAGTTATGTATTAAAAACTACATCAACTATTATTTACAGGTTTTTTCACAACTTCAATTACCAATTAAAACAATTGTGGTTTACAATATGGAGTATTTATTGTATTTACAGTTACCTCTTTTTTCTGTTGTACAAAAATTATAAAATCTCAGAAATAAGTTGTTACAGAAATTATTGTATAATAAAGTATAACAAGTACCCTAGGACAAGCATATTTTGATAAGAAGCTATTTACAGATTTAATTTTAAATTCTGTGAGCATTTTTGGTAAATTAATCATCATTTACCTTGGTAATTTATTCCAATCTCTGATCCCTTATGTGCGAAAGAAAATTTTACAGAAATTAAGTGCCAGCTTGTGGTCATGATCATATTTTCCCTTCCATGCTTTACTCTAAATTCTTTCACCAATATCTTTCAACACCTCATACCTTGTACACTCCCAGTACTCTCTTGAAACCTCTGCTGTCTTCCAATGTTTAAAAAAATCTAGCTCTATTATGATATCAGTTACTAATTGCGCTCTGCAGCAATGTTCACACAAAATAATAAACACAACCATTTAGGCTATATAATTAAGCAATACAAAATGATTAACCAATATTTAAAATAAATATCAAATCCATCCACTCAAGTTAGTGACTATGCAAAAAGATTCAGGTTCTGAGGGAGTTGTCAACTTTTAAAATTACTACTTAATAGAGAAACAAATCATCTATTTTTATAAACAATAATAAAATTTTAAAATTGAGATCACATGAATAGGACACAATATTATCACAAAGAACATGTACAAAATGTTCCTTCCATAAAGACAAACAAGATTTGTGCCATAATGAGGGTTTGGTGTAGAGAGAGCATTAACGAGAATGAATCAGAAATGGCATGATCTAACTCGGAGAACAAGCTTAACAACACAATTAAAATGAACAGATCAAAAAAATTGAATATAATACAATACATTCATTTTCCATTGATCCCAATATAAGAGACTGGCTCTGTGGGATGTGGAAAGTAGTCAATTTACAGCTAAACAGTTGCATAACAAAATAATAAGTACACCAGTAGATGTACAGTCATAGCATACATGGTACATTAAACAATTCCATAACATTCATTCAGAGTACATTACGAAGGAAATAAGAAAGCTGAAAAAACATAAAGGGGCTGGTGTAGATAATATTACTACAGATATCTTAAAGATAGCTGGAGTGACATTGTACCTTATCTTGAAATATTATTTAAACTGAGTCTGGATACTTGCTGCTTACCATAGGACTGGAAAAGTATGATAGTAGTGCTGGTACATAAATGAGGGGTGAGAAATAGAGTCAAAAATTAGGGGCCAATCAGTTTGACATCAGTGGTAGGTAAATTAATGTAAAGATTGATATGCAACCACATCAGAAATATATGTGAGGAACGTAAGTGGTTTTCAAGTAGGCAACATGGGTACAGGGAAGGATATTCATGCGAATCTTAGTTGGTGGGATATATGCAAGATATTTTAGATGAAATGGACAAGGGAGACCAAATTGATAGTGTAGCACTAGATCTGTCAAAGGCGTTTGACAGAGTGTGCCATAAATAGACAATAGAACTATTGAAGTGGATGAGAAAGTGATTTGCTGGGTAGAAGAATTTTTAAAAAGTAGAAAACAAAGTTAGGGTAGAAAATGCAGTATCAAAAGAAGTGGAAGTTTAAATGGGAGTCCCACAATAGTGTATTGGATTCATTGCTATTCATTATTCTAATGGATAATTGTGTTGATTAAGAGCCAGGTTATTAGATACCTACACAAATAAAAAACTAAAGGTTGATTATGATTATACGGTGGTGAAAGAATTGCTTGTTGAAGACATGAAATGTAAATATCTTGGCATTACATTTGATAACAAGCTTAACTGGGCAGCACACATTGGTCAGGTAGTAGGAAAAGATTTCAAAATTCTGCACTTGTTGGAGAGTGATGAGGGGCTCTACAAGAGATGTAAAGGAATTGGTTTACAAAACTTTGGTCAGACCATTGCTCGAATATGGTATTGTAGTATGGGACCCACATTTGAGTATCAAATACAGGAATTAGAGAGGGTACTAAAAAGGGCTGATAGATTTGTTTCTGGAAATTACCACAGAATGCAATTAGTTACAGATATGATAAAAGAGCTGGAATGGGATTCATTGCAAGACAGGAGGAGGGTGAAGAGGGTCATGGGAGTGTACAAGTCCTATATTGGTGATGAATCATGGAAAGATAATGGTGTAAGAACTAAACGTAATGCATGGAAGAGAGAAGATGACCATGACAACAAGCTGGCACTCGATTTCACGCGCAAGGGTGTAGGAAGATTCTCTTTTTTGGGGTAAGGGTGTCAGGGATTGGAATAAGTTACCAAGAGAAATGATGAATAATTTACCAAAAGCTTTAAAGAATTTAAAGTTAAAATTTGGCGAGGGCAGATGTAGGTGTGGGCAGGGAAGGGGGGACGATGGGTGGTAGGGAAATTGACACCAGAACATGCACTCCATTGCAATTTAAATGAATATTACTATAAATATTAGACTAAAATGGCAGTCTTCTCAATAGCTTAACATAACAAAATTAATAATCTTGATATAGTGATTATATAAATTAGGGTAAACATATTTAAAAAATAAATAAATAAAATATAGCTCTTTCATAAAAATCAACCATTTCAAAAATAAACTTGTTATTGCATCATAGTAAAAATTGGTTGAGGGCAAAAGGGTGTTGGAGGAGGAAGGGAGAAGGATGGGCGTGTAGGGAGATTGCCACCAGAGCATTCGTTCCATCGCAATTTATGAATTAATAATTATTAATGATGATGATAATGTTTTCACAAATATGTTGTGAGAAAGACAATTATGACAATCTTCAAGAATTTGAACCTTGGGCTTGTAGAAGAGGCAAAAATAACCCATGATAGTAGAGGGTAACAGCATTCATCAAATGATTCTTATAGGATCTATTTAAAAGAACACACTGCTCAACAATTCCCTTTGTTGTCCAAATAACAAAATCATATCTTCAATTCCAGTCACTACCAGCTGTGCCTGCATTTGCGCATAATATCTTTTGTACATCACTTTTCCATTTGGGGGCACAGAAAGGCATAGTGATGGTTTGTCAAATCACACACTGTATGGACATTTAAGCTCAACTATGGTCTTTCCATCCTCAGTAATGCTATCTGAAGTAGCACCAAAGTAATCCCACTCCTTACTTTGGAAGAGTCCACATGATTACACCTGTTGGAAAAGTAAATAGCATTTAAAAAAAAAAAAAATCAGAAGATGACTATATCTATTCACACCACAAAAATATAGCACAAAATAACAGTTTGGCTCAGTGGCTGAGACTGTAATAACAAAATCAAAATAAAGGCAAAAAAATCACACCATAACCTTCACAGAAATTACTTGTTGCAACAAGTTTACAATGTTTCTAAAATGAGTACATAAAAGTTAGATCAACAATTATGTAAGTAAGAAATCTGCTAAAATATTTATTATTATGTCAGTTCATACTTAGTACACTACCTGCTTCCACAGTTCCCAATATTTTATAGACCATTGATCCTGTTATCATTTTTGTCTGGGCTGAATTCCATTCAACACTGTTGGCTTGGTCCCTTTCCAGTGTACAGTTTGATGGTCCAGAATCACTGCAGGAGGAGTTGTGCCATGAAAGGGCAAGTAAATGGGCTTTGTGGCTCCATGGCAAGCAGCATACCTTTGAAAATTTCTTCTCAAACTACTTTGATTGGCCACTGCTGCAAATTAAAGTAAATACAATACAATACATTCATTTTCCATTGATCCCAATATAAGAGACTGGCTCTGTGGGATGTGGAAAGTTGTCAATTTACAGATTAACAGTTGCATAACAAAATAATAAGTACACCACTAGATGTACATAGTATACATGGTACATTAAACACTTCCATTACAAAATAATACATATACCAGAAGATGAACAGTCATAGCATATATGGTACATTAAAAAAAAATTCCATAACAAACTAAATACATACACCACGAGATGTACAGTCATAGCATACATGGTAAATTAGGGACTACTGGAGATCGCGATTCCGCCAGGAGTTGTCATCATAATACTGCAGTGGTCAAACGCAAGTCTCCACTATAAATTATTCCCTAAGTACATTTAACGGTTTCATACTGGTCCAGGCTGTATTACAACATAATTTGTGCTTGAAAATAATGGTCCAGGCTGTATTACAACGGAATTACTGCTTGATAATAATACGTCTTGCGACTGACTACATCAGTATTCCAACGATATTACTATATGTTGTTGTAGCGGAATCGCGATCTCCAGTAGACCCGTAAATTAATTATGTGAACTATATTTACACAAGATACTGGCAGTTATTTTTTAGATACCTTAGAAATAAATTCTTCGTCAGAGTAGAAGGAGTTGTCAATTAAAAATTCTTTCAATTTTTTCCTGAATTTATTCTTATCATCTACTAGACATTTAATATGTGTTGGGAGCATATTGAAGATATGTATCCCTGAATATTCGGACCCCTTTTGAACAAATGACAATGACTTTTAAGTCTTGTGAAGATCATTTTTACTTCTCGTGCCATAATTGTGTATTTTACTATTTGTTTCAAACAAAGTATAATTTGTGACTACAAAGGACATTAATGTGAATATATACTCAGATGCTAATGTTAAAATCCCTAACTTCTTGAACAGCTCTCTACATCAAGTTCTATTGCTAACCCCACACATAATTCTTATTACACGCTTTTGGGCTCTGAACACTTTGTCTCTATGGGTAGAATTGCTCCAGAATATTATTCCATATGACAATAGGGAATGAAAATAAGCAAAATAAACTAGCTGCCTCATACGGAGATTACCTAAAGCTGAAATTGTACGAATTGCAAATGTGGCTGCTCCCAATCGCTTTAGTAAGTCAGAAACATGTACTTTCCAAATTAAATTATGATCAATATACAAACCTAGAAATTTCACACTCTCAAACTTACATAATGCACATTTAGGCAAATTACAGTAATTAATACTACAAGCTCAATTTAACAAGCTCTTACCTGTGGCTGGTTAATCTTGGAAACAAGCTCCCTGGATTCGCCACACAAGTGATAATGTTCTAAGCTGTAGCTTACTGCAGTAACATGTTTAGATGTTACAGACCACCCAGATCCAGCTGGACATGGATGGCACATAGCCTGATAAATTTCTCTGGATTCTCTACTGAGCACCATTTTCACCCTATAATCCATATTCTTTGTAGTTGCAGCCGAACACAAAGCTTCAATGAATATAATCTCATTCGGCACACATCTCATTAAACCCATCTTCGGGAAATTAGTACACTGCCTCCGGAAGCACTACCTCAAATTGAAATAATGTTTTATTGAGGTTTGGGAGTTGTTCTATCCTCTGTAACCTGTAAATGCAACGCAAAACATAAAAAAAAACAGGAATAAAAGACTTTGGCCTAAAATCAGACATTTATAGATTTTTAGAAATGATTTCAAGCGGTTCAAGAAGCGAGTAGAGAAAAACCGACAAGAGGGCTAAGCCATATTTCAAACAAATTTCTACATTTTACATACGTTTAACGGCTTCACATATAGATTTTATGAAATAATATGCATTTTGGAACGTGTGTAGTAAATTATTCGCTTTGATCTTGTGAATTCTCACCTGCTCATTAGTTCTTGTTTCGTGCACTTCGACAGATTACGTGCTCCGTCTTGAAGGAGTAACTCTTTCAGCGTTAAATTCTTATAAACACACTCCATCACACACAAAAACCATGGAGGTTCCTCCATGACAAAAACAAACAGAGACAATGAAAACAAAGTACAAACACATAATGTAATGGCGCTGCAACTCAATACCAAGACAATACCAAAGGAGTTACACGTATCGTCATTGCTACGTCACTTCCGCGTGGCGAGGGAGTGGGAGGATTCTCGCACGGCATGGGTGTACCCACAGACGCTTCACGCTGAAGGCAGCTGAGACTGCTATTGGTTGGCGAAGCCACCTTCACCGCAGCAACTGATAGTTGCTATGTCGTCCAATGTCATGATAGCCAATCAACAACACGCGCTATAGTTTCGGTCTTTGGACTTATTTGGTTAGTTACTCACGAAAATAAATTTAATATTCAGTGCCGACAAAGACTTTGTTCTAAACAGACTGATATTTTCTATTAAGTGTTTCGCACCAAAAGATTGAAAAATTACCAAATGGCACGAATATTGGGAAATGAATTTTGATTAGACATAAAAAATTAAAACAAGAAATGGTGTATATGGATTGTAACAAATATATACAATCGGCAGATGGTAAATTCTAGAATTGGAACTTGTACAAGTAAATCCAGAAGTAGAGAGCTGGCTCAATAAGCTTTTATTACTGCCGTGAAGATATTAACACTGGGTTGCGAGATGTCACTGCTGAAGTTCTTTGCTTGACGTCATTATGGTAGGAGATTTAAATTTTGAAAATAAATTCAAATCGGCAAATAGCAAGTGTTGACCTGATATTCAAATTTTGGCTCGAAATTCAAATATTTCAGCGATCATTCCCATGGAGGAAAGGAAAAGAGAGGAGACAAGTTATCGTTAAAGCTGTGAACTCTGGAGTTAACTGCGCATGTCGCGGCGGCCATGTTGGTTGAGCTTTTTGCATTGCGTTTCCTGCTGTGAACATTTCATCTTCTGATATTTCAAAGTGTTTATAATGCAATCTTGTGTTGCCTATGGTTGCAAAAACAGTACAAATAAGAAACAACGTGGAGGAACATTCCATAGGTAAGTCACGTTGTAATTATTGTTCTTGAAGTGTTTGTAAAGTGGTGTCTGCAAGAGTATGGCCTGTCATTATAGATTTACAATGCCTGTTAAAAAAGTTTACTCACATCTCTCAATAGGACGACGGTGCTATTAAATATTTGTTGATGCAGAGAAAACCATTGTATCTTACTATTTTTCACGTAGCGGGTTAGTCTTATTGTAAACGAATGTTCAAAGTCTATGCCAAGTGGATTAAGTTTACATTGCGGTGAATATATTATTCTACGTGCTACAGTCCAGTTGTAATTAATATTGAAAATTGTAC
>JARYHS010013049.1:0-117982 GCA_031002005.1 Vandiemenella viatica | reverse complement strand
TACGATTATCACTTGTTGTATAGAGTAGACCGTCTCTGCCACCATCATGGTCCTATTCAACATCGTCATCACAAGTCCGCTCATCTCAACACTACTCTCACCCAAATAACTACCGTTCAAAAACATTGTCCAGTTTAGATCGATTCTGGATGCCAAGATGTTTTAAACCCTTCCAAACCATAACCCTTTTCGATAGGTGCAATGCACCCTCCGCCACACACTTTTAGTGAATCGCGGAGTAATAATAATAATAATAATAAACACAATATACATATCTTCAAAAATAGTCATAATTTGTCTCTGGCGTGAGGCGTCCTGGTGTCTCAGCGTTCACAAACTACGTGGCTCGGACCAGAGGGGGGGTTGCCTGAAGGCTACGCTGGGCTACGTGGAAGGAGGGGGTTTCCGAGCCAGGCCACGTAGCTTTCCTTGCATAACATTTTTCACAATTAAAATGAGGAACAGAACACACAACAACATGTGAATATTCATTTCCCTTGGTTAATTATCTCCGTATGTAATTTAAGTCTGGCAGGAAAAACAGTATAAAATGTCTTCTGGAATCAAAGGGAAAAAAGATACGTGCTACGTGTGGGGAGAGGGGTTCACAGGAGGCCAAAATGGAGCTACGTGGTTTATGGACGCTCCCTTATGCCGGCAAGTTGGTCTCAACGGTTCGAGTTCGGCTGCGAGCAGGGGTGGTTTTATTAAGGGTTTTGTCTGTCCTGTATTGTCCCCACTGAAAACGGTAATGACGATAATATAGTATGTACACAGATGACGAAACAGAAACACATTTGACTGTATGACTGAAAGGACCAGTTTTTTTTAAGTTTTTTTATAAGTTTTTTTACGTGGTTAATACGACTGACTGGAGACCGAAAGATCCCCGGTTCTAATTATTGTCTCGGCGGTGAGTTTCATTAGCCCTTAGCCCCACCTTCACCTCTGACACAGATTACTGTGCGACATGAAGTAAGCTAGAACGTTTTCGTGGTACGGATTCATCGTTAAACTGTAGGTCCTTTCTAGGGCTAACAGACTTAATTTTAACACATCTAGAAGCAAACTCAATCCATACTAATACTTAACGTGGTCCTAGTTGTCCCAAACAAACATACATTACCTCTTGAGTGCTCCATAAATCATCAAATGACAGAGATGCGCCCACGACTATTTGTAATATCTGCTTCTGATTTGGACCTTAACTCACGCGCATGGTCATATTGACTGCGTCTTTGTCGATTCTCCCTCGCTGAAGGTGTAATGGTCCTGAGTCAAACCACCGCCACCGTTTTGCAGATATTGTAGTAACCTCTGGGGTAAATGGTTTTTTATTATATTATGCTTCATATGCCAAATAAGACGATAGGATTTACGTAATATCTGACCCTTTCACAAATATTCTTGATGATCGCAACCACACTCTGCGTCTAGATATTTGGTGCCCTGCCTTGCTGCATGCTTTGATTAAGGACTATTAATTCATGGGAAAATTCTTGCACCGCTAGTTCTTTAATTACTTCTGCCCCCCCCCCCCCTTGGTACTTTGTCGTAGTGTCTACAATCTTTTGGTTTACCATCTGTCCATTGTTTATTCACTAGTATACACCTGTTGATTGATTCCTTAATTTCTTCAATTGAAGCTCGATTTGCAGAATTACTCTTGCACTAATACTGTACCTTGGGTTGTATGTAACTGTCTAAGACTATGCTATGCCACTCAACAGATGTCATAACGTCTCCTTAAATCTCTCATATACATTTCCCATTATGTTCTTTGGTACAAGACGAATCACTTTCTTAGGATTTACTGCCGCATTTCAGTAAGTATTGTATCAATGCTCAAATGGATTCCAGTATTGTTACTAAACGTGTGAGGATCATGTATCTGATTTCTTATTGGTAAATATAGTTCGTTTGCCTTCTCTAGAAGCCCAGTTCATCAGTCCGTCCCTCTGCTGTGCCAAGACCCAGATTTCGCGATGGTCTTTTCTCAGGGCAATGCATAACTCTCTCAGTTTACGACTCAAGAGGATCTATATATTGAAAACATGTTAAGAACAGTTTTTTTCCATATATGTCACATGCTCATCTTAGAATCGTATTAACTTCGTTGTAGCTATTTACATGTACGATACAAATATTGATATCGCGGGATTTTTCCCCGTTAGCACCTATGACGTCAGTATGTGTGTAACTTTCCCAAACCAGGAGCAGTACTCCGTAAAAGAGAAAACATCCAACTTAAACCCGTGTGACGTCATCATCATTCCACGCATCCCGTATTGCATCTCGTTGCATTTAGTGCTCAGCAGCAATTTATTAACACTATAAAATTGTACCGTGGCCATGCTAATTTTGAGTTAAAACATACAATCCTGTGATTTTATACTTAATCATTAGAATCCAAATTTTTATGATCACAAATATTTTTTTATAGTCATGCAGAAATTAGTTAAAATCAATACACCAAACCAAAAAATTTAAGTACCTGTAAAAATGCTGAAATTTCATGAAACAGACCTCTCAAACCAGAAAATATTAAGAAAATAATATATATACTGGAGGAAATACTCCAATAAATGCAGCATTGAGAAATTAAATACAAACTCAATTCATTGAGTTGACGTGTTTAATTTTCAATAATTGCTGTAATGCGCTCACTTGACGGTCAAAAGGCGACACGGGACTACTTACATCCTCTCCCTTCTTTTATCTACCTAAGTCTACTTCTCCTGCAACCTGCAAAAGATAATGTGTGAAAGGTCATTTATCACTGTTTATACGTCGGATCTGCATGAAAACTTTAGTTTTTTTCTGTCACATTGCAAAATTTAATGCATTCGGGAGGACGCGGGTTCGAATCCCCGCCCGGCTATCGATATTTCAGATTTCCATGGTTTCCCGAAATCACTACACGGGAATGCTAGAACGGTCCTTCGAATGGCCATGGCCGAATTCATTTCCGTTTTTAGCCCACAGTCCCTTCCCCCCTAATGACCTCGACGTAGACAAAGCGATCGAAACCGTATTCTCTCGAAAGACATCTAATTTATCTCATTATCTCTAGCAGACGCCATTTCCTCAGCAAAGGCACTGTTTATGATGCGTATCCTATTACTCGCATTTTATCCCAGGCAGATTTCACGAGTGTCTGCTTCTTTCAATGCGATTGACACCGTGCCTCAGAGAGATTTGGTCACTTTTGGTACTGTAATAGGTAAACGTGATTTTTCCATTGCTGCATACTTGGGCCGAGGAAAAGTTATCACTCAAAAGGCTGCCTATACGTAAGTTCATTTAGTCACAGCGTGTTAAGTTTTTGCTCACAATTATCTTTTGGACATTTTACTATTTATCGTTTTCAATATTAATTTATTCACCTCTCACTTTAGCGTCGCCGCTGTCTTGTACAAAATAAGAATTTTTATTGACGGGACGTTTATCCGTAACGCAGTGAACTTACATCGAGATCGCGTTGTATTCTGCCGCCGCGCCGTCAAGACTTTATTTGTTTTAGCTCTGCCGGCGTTACACACGCGGAACAGAGCGAGAAATGATTCACTAATCAAACGTGTTTGTCCAGACTTGACACAGTTTCGCCTGCACGTTTCAACACGTCTTATCACTCGAAAAGCCCTTATCAAATGCAATTACAATGTCCCATCTCCATAAAAGAATCTATCAACTAAAAATCTGTTCATTACATACATAAAGATTGCCAATCAAGAATTTTATTTAGTGATTAGAAAACAGATACCAGGAAGAAACTTTGTAGTACAAAAAATACGACAAATTTTGGTTGCAGATGAGATTGTTTACAAAATTATATTGTACGCCACACACACGACTTATAATTCGACTAGCGATACATATTTCTCCCTGTGGATTAATAGTAAAAATCCTTCACGATTCATGAAGCACGCAGGAGAAAACAGTGGAACAAAGGCTCCTGCTGTAGGAGGCATACGTTATAGGGGGCGTGCACAAACTACGTGGTTCGGTCCAGGGAGGGGGGGGGGATTAGCTGGAAGGCTACGCTGGGCTACGTGGGAGGGGGTTTTCCGAGCCAGGCTACGTAAGCTTTCCTCTCATAACATTTTTCACAGTTAAAACGAGAAACAAAACACACAACAGCATGTGAATATTTATTTTCTTGAGTTAATTATCTCTGTGTGTAATTTACAATAGTCTGACAGGAGAAAACAGTACAAAATGTCTTCTGGAATCAAAAGGAAAAAAGTTACGTGCTACGTGGGGGGGGGGGGGGGGGAAGGCAAAGCCACGTAGGGCTACTTGGGGGGAAGGGGGGGTTCACAGGAGGCCAAGCTCCCTTTAAGGCCGCGTTTACACGATGCGAGTTGACTGGAACGACAGTTGGCCGGACCGTCGGTGGTGGGGGTAAAAGAGTGGACAAGCATGCTAGTAATAATTAGAAGACAGTGTACTGTCCACTGTCAGGACAGTTCACTACTCCTACATTGTGATCTTATTGAAAATAGTATGTCCATATTACAGAAAGGAATTAACATCGTAGCTAATTTGTTGACTGTAATGTTGAATTATATGAAGAATAATAAAATAGAACGTAAAAAACGTTAAAAGAGTGGATATTAAAAAGAAATGCTTTAAATGTCTCAGCGCCTTTTTAAAAAAATAAACTTGCAAGTGAAAATATAGAGTTGCATCATTTAAGACTAACTGTATCTCAATTTGAAGAGCTATTGTGAAATATTTTTGCCGATACATAAAAAATGACACCGATATGTAGCAATTTTTGATAGAAGAGTCTCTAAAATCCTTGTTCTTACAATTTTTTCTTAAAGTTCCACGAAATTTCTTCACTTTCATGCAGTTCTAGACATTTTAATGCCTCTGGTTCACTCCGCGTACGCGACTTGTTAGTTGTCGCCATCTTGATTGTTGAACTCGCACGCCTAAAGTTGGTCGTGAACCGAATCCACTATCCTGTCAATCGTCTGTCTTGTACCTGTTCACACGAAGAGAGTGGACTATCCAGTGCTGCGCGAGCAGCAAGACAGTACACTCGTTCCAGTCAACTAGCATCGTGTAAACGGGGCATATGCAATAATTATGTCAGTTTTTACATCATCGGTAAGTGGAGGCTCTAGTTGTCGTCTAGGTTTGGCAAGAGAATCAGAACTATCTTGAGTCCAGTGCCCGAGGCTTTATCCTCTGTTGTGAAATATAAACCATATATGAGAATTGTTCGAGAATCCATTTTCAAATTTGTTGCCGATTCTCAAGTAGAACATTTTTTTGCTACTCATGAGTTTGGGGAAAGGTAGAGCTAATTTATACTCTTGAAGTGATCTGACCTATATAAGGAATGTACCTTAAAAGGTGAAGAGAAGAGGAATTTAAGAAGTAATAACTCTTTCCAGAGATAAGGATTAGATGAGTAAGAATTAACAACTACACACAGAAATCTCTTTCAGAAGCCAACATCAGTCTAGGGAGGACAGATCCGTTCGCCATCAAATAAATAAGTTGTCAAGTTCATGCATTAACATCACCTAAACAATGGAGCGAGCAAATACTTCCCGATTCTGAAGAAAAATTAATATTTCAAAAACATAGGATGAAATATAAAACTGCTAATCGATTGCCAACTCCTAAAAAAGGTGAAAATGTGGGAATAAGGAATTAATTCAATCATGATCAACGACCTGAAAGAGTTTCAACAGATCTCGAACCAAGTATTGATATTTAATGTCGCAACTGCCTTGGGAAATGGGTTTTAGGAGAGGGTATCTCAGATCTATCTCAAATTTGCACCCCCCCACCCCCCCACTGATACTGACTTTGTGTTTTCTTAGAAAATATTGTGAACATTTACGAAAGAAGGTTTCTTTCGCTCCAATCGATTTGAACAGAAAAGCTATCCAGTGGAAGACAACATGACGTTAAGTACAATTAAGTGAAAAGGGGCATTATAAATCCTTCTTCACTGATGAAGATATACAAAAAAGAAATATCCTCTTTATAAATGACCTTCTGTAATTTGAGATAATCCAAGCTATTCTCTTCTGCAGTGACTGGTTAAGTATAAGTAACACATAACGTACTGTCGCCAAAGGCTTTCAGATGATCTAAAGAACAATTAAAAGTCTGTAGATGTGTGCGGCGACAATGGTTATCTCGTCTACTGACGAAAAAAATCTATTTTATGGCGTATAGCTCGAAAAGCAGCTGTTTCCCGACTGCAGCACATATGTTGCTAGATCGTATCAGCAATAACACAATAAATTAAAAAGTATCGCCTATTATCGAATATGGCCAAAAGTATAAAAAAAATGGTTTGGAAATGCGAACAGAACATATAGAAGCGAATACCAGAAAAATGCTCAAGCACATCCCAGAGGTTAATGACTACCAGGAACAACAACTAAATTAGCACTGTCAAGTGCGAGTTGAATCGCGCACTAAGGCTTCCGTACTTAAATTGAGTATTAAATTTATTTTATTAGAAAAAAGAAAGAAAATAGTAAAAACTTTTTTAAGTAAAATAGTAACTAGTTACTTCTAAAAAAAATGTGTTATAGCCTCCCCACTAAACCATAAGACTAGAAATTGGGATGATAACAGTGATAGTAATCTGAATAAAGAGCTATATGCCAAAAGTAGGAAATTAGTAACCTTTAATGGTGATCTAAGAGTATGAAGCTTTTTTCTGTGATTATTATGGAATGTAGGACCTACGTATTTGCTGACGATAATTGACCACATTTGCCGTGATGTAGAGCTTTTGGGGGTTACCTGATACAGGAAAAGAGAAAATCTCTTTTCCGGCACAGTTTGATATTCAGTAATTTTGAAAATACACATTTTGTTTGACTAATGAGAAATTTTTAAAACTTCAGCTTCTAAATATGGACTAATTTAAGTTGGATGGTTATATATTGTTAGTTTTAAAAGAGGTAATTTTAGGAAAAATGTCTATCTATAGGTTCCAACTGTAATTATATCGATTTTCATAATTTCTCCAGTGAATATAAATTACTTCGCTATTTTTCACAGTTCACAAGACCTTAAGAAACTGAGAGACACGTTGAATTTCTTTAGTTTTCAGCGAATGACATTGAAAATCAATGTGACAGAATTAGTGACTGAAATAAAGTCTTCATTACATAATCTACAGCACTCTATTGTTGTTGTTGTTGTTGTTACTACTGGGGCGCGTTTACAGTGTGGTAATTAGCGCCGTAGTACCACTGCACTGTAATCAGGACAGTAACAGAGTATGGCTGCAGGTGCAACAGAACATAGTAGGCTTACCGTAGTTGACTGGCTCAACATCTGTGCACCAACTTTCCCACTGACGCAGTCCATGATGAGTCGGAAACTAAGAGAATCGTCGAATGCTTCCGGTTGCCGGTCGGGAAGTTTTACGATGCTGCACATCGTTCCGCCAACCTATTGGTCAGTCATCTCGGCCGAAACCAATCAGCCAGCGACCGACACAAGAGACCAATGAATCTGATGGGGCGACAACTACGCCAGCTAGCTAACACACCGAAAGCTATGTCACATTACGATACTGATGGATGAATAACCTACAACTGATCTTTATAGCAGCGCTAGCGAAAAGGGAGGAGGCCCATTCACACACTACATTAGTGAAATAAATAGTTCAGAAGCGTTGAACAAACGGAGCATCACCTCGTCGAATAAATACATGACAATCTATCGTTTTAAGATGATTGGCAATATCTCTGGCCCACCATTTTAAGATTTATCTCATTGTATTTATGTACCACAGCTGGAATAATGCCCGCAGTTGTCGTAATAATAAAAGCTTCTTCACCTTTAAATCAATGTTTAGAAGTAAATGACCATGAATCAGCAAGATGTTTTAAGGTATTCGAAGTTACGGAAAATAGTTGGTGTTAAATAAACCTACAGACTCTAAGCCTTATTCGAAACGAATACTGATAGTTAGGCCTATACCTATAAGATGCTGCTAAATATGAAATCACAGGAACATTGAAATGACTGTTTTCAATGTTATTACGTTAATTAAGAACTGTCATCAGGCTCAGTAGCAAACCATGGTCCGATTGTTATCAAACTAAAAATTGTTATTTATATATATCAGGCATACATTACTAACAAATAAAATTTAAATTGACTACATTTTATCAGTTTTTCTAATGAATTTGAAAAAAAAATAGCCCAAGTAAAAGGCTTGAAATAGAAGTAGGAACTCGAAAATTTACCTATGACGAGAATTGCACGTTTTTGTAAATCTACTAAAGTTTTAATTCATGAAAATATGAAACGCGTATCAAGTATATTACAACTGAAATGGATTTAAGCACCTCCGAAAACGTTAAAATCGATTTAAACAACAAAATATAATTTTCCATGAATAATAACGCTATAGCACACTGAACGAAAGAAAAATCACTCTCATACTCCCACTCGGAGATTATACGTGTGTTTGTAATAGAGCCCAGAAATTCTGAACTCGAAATTTTTGTAAGTAGATCGGTTAGAAACGAAACGCGTGGGAACAATACTGAATTTCGTGTTTTTTTCAAGTAACTCTCTCAGAGTTTTAAGACAATATTCAGTTTCAAATACTTCAAATCTGGTGAAACTTCTATTGATTTCAAGTCCCGATAGTGATTCATTATTTATTTCGATATTAAAATTTTCTCAACTACATGTGATTGTAGGAGTTGATAGAAGCATGGATCCATGGATAGAAGTGGGTCACATTTTGTTTAACTCAGGCCATTCAACGGGAAACGCCTGAACGTTATGCAACTTTGTCGTGTACGTATTCTCTCACTCTGTGCAGCAACTCATCAAATCAAACTCAAATATAACAGCAGAAAAAGATTTCTCACAGCTTGGGACTTCTTGAATTTTTTCGTAAATTAATTAAAAATTATTGTCTCATCCAGAAAGAAAATAAATGACGGACAAACCAGGTAAAGGGTTACAGGGAGTGTATCCTTCCAACGGTAGCCCGTAAACAATGAAGATTTTGTTACGACGTTGATGAAGGATGAAGTTTTTACATGTATATGTCAGTCGCCACTTCCTTTATCGCTCGTATCTTAACCGTAAACTGAGGCAGACTAACGTCATTATTGAATTTTAAATAACCTATTTCACAAAAGTACTATTCATCTCGTCAATAACTGATACAACGAAGATTGTTCTGATTACATATAAAATGAGCAAGGATGTCTATTTCAGGATTAATATTGATACGGGAAAAATTTAAACTACAATCTGAAAATACCATAATATATTCCTGGCTAAAGATCTTTTCTTTTTGTAACTCACATATTAAAGACTAACAATAGGTAGAGAACCGCTAATAATATAATTCCTTATAAAAAAATTCTCGAGCTTTTTTCAGCATTGCAATATAATTATTATTTTCAAAAGACACTAGTGTAATACAAAGAATATTTTCAGAAAAAAGGCGGTTTTGTTTAAGTACATGATGCCACTAGAGAAGATATTTTCCTAACTGAACACGAAGCCAACCATGTAGTTGAAACTAAAAAGTTACGTTTAAGTCGCGAAAATTTAAATCACTAAGTTAGCCGAGGCATCAGGTGATTGCACTTTCGATAAAACAAGAGTTTTATCACTATATAATAGAAAAGGGGATACGTTAGTATGTTTCCTGGAGCAATAATATTCATGCAAACGTAATAGTGAATACGAAGTTGTTGTTTATAGTTTTTTTTTTTCAACTACGAGGTTGGCAGTCATATTCTTAAATGTTACCTGCAGTTAAAAAAATGTATACCAACCTCACAAAAGCATGGGGTTAAACTTTTCTATGTGTTGATTCTGTTACTCCAGTTCGAAATACGAATGCCCGGGTCCTGCTTTTATATGATTCGCAATCAATGAGAAAATATTGTATATTCGATTAGCAAATTATTTAGCGATAGCATACATAATAGATCAGTATTTGTTGTGTGTAGCGTCCAAATGCATCATTTTCTGTTACTGATTTTCCAATTTTTGTCAAAATTATTGCTCACTGGTTTTACGAAAAGTTTTCTGATTTACCAACTGAAAATCTCTGTATTTTCCTTCTAAATTGTTGTTATTATTACTTGTGTTGTAGAGTTTTGCGAAAGCACAAACAACTGCTCATTCTAAATAAATTGTTTTAACTGTCATGAGAATTTTGAACTAGATTAGAAACAGGTTGCGCCATTAAATTTCCTGCAATCTGTCGGTAGCAAAAATGTAAACGAATTTTAACAACGAAAAGCCAGTCAAAAAAGAAATTATTTTCCCTCCTGCCAGTTGGGTTGAATAGTTGAAATGATTGCTTCACCGTCAAATTAAACAGGAATTTCTTCAGTAATTTGAAACTAAAAAGGGGTTCATGACAACTACTACTTTGTAATATTGATATAATCGAACTTCAAAGAGAAATTGCGAGATTGAGGAGGCAATAAAATGTTTATTGCTCCGGAAAAATAAAATAATAGAATAAAAATAAATCCGGTGGCAAAGATATAATGAAGACAATAAATTTCAGATTCCATGAGAACTTCATCAATACAGATTAAATCAGTTACAATATTCACTCCAATTGAATTCATCATTGCAAAAATGTTATCTGAAAACTTGGTTCCAAGTGTTACCTCAGAAAGAAATGTTGTTACGTATTTCATAATGCATGATTCATTTTGTCAATTTACAATGCTAATTTAATTTAGTTGTGGCTCCATACAGACCAGAACTCTCAAAATGCAGTCTGCGTAATTTCTTCGCAGATCTTAATAAACATTGCTTTTCGTTTCTTGTGCAGCACAAAGATGAATCAGAGAAGAACACTTCTAATAAATAAATAGCAGTTTAACTTAATCTAAATATGATAATATAATGAAAGAATAGTAATCGTTCAAAACTTTACACCTCACCGCGTTTTGGTTCCAGTGATACATTTTCGAGTAACTCCTACGCTTAGATTTTTGGAGTGACTTCTATATTTATATCTGACAAATTTTAGCAGATGCGAAAACTCCAGTCATTTTGATCCAATGAAGCTGTCAATTCGTAACGTTGCCGTCTTAGCGTTCGTGTTTCTGACTTACACCATTAAATAGACCATTTATTTTGAAAGATACACATTAGTTACTGTCAAAATCACATATCCTTTTGAAATTCACAGTGATATATGTTGTTATCATAGATGGAGATAACTTGGTCAGTGTCCAAACAAATCATAATGTTTAATGAAAGAATATTTTCATTAATACTAGCAATGACGTCGGTTTACACAAAATTTGACGTTTTAAAGTTAACTCTACATACACTTCCATATTTAACGTTTTCAAAATATTTTTCTTTTACAGATGGTCTATTTATGAAAAAACATGCTTTCTTACTGAAAATTATTTTCTTATTCTTAGTGTTACTTTTCCTAGGCTTTATTTGACATTATTGCTTAATTTCAACTTCGATTCCCTGCGGCCGGAACAGGAGCACTAACTGATCAACAAAGATCGGAACGATACCTTCACTCAATTGATTTGCTTTTCTATAATTATATTCGAAGCAATATTGTAACTCTCATTGTAAAACCATATTTGCTTTCCCTGTGAGAACACAAGCTGCCAATGCAGAGCCTCCATAGCGAGCATTTGACGTCATTTCCTGAGGTAGGTTGCCATGGCAACAAGCAGCCCTGCCAAATACGCTTCCCGATTTCCGCATTAATTTAAGTACCTGGGGGACCGATCTTCGCTCGGCATCTTTCGATTTCTGTTCAATACACAAGAGTTCAAGTAAAGTTTGATAATTATAATTAAATATTAATACATCTACAAATTCCTGAAAAAGACGCTATTGAGTGCACATACGAAAAAACAAGTTCTGATAAATAGAATCTTGCCTTTTGAAGCGTCTGACCTTGTGCTTCATTAATGTTTATAACGAAGGTTACTTCTTATGAGAATTGTTTTATTATCATTTTGAAAGGCACGGTTTATCAGAAGATGTGAGTTTACTGCGAAGTATAGTTTTATTCGAGCGAATGAATTTAACACTGATGATGTTCTATTATTACCGCGACTTCACAATCTGATGAGGGGGCGTCCATAAATTACGTGAGGTGAAATAGGGGAGGGGGGGGTCCGGCGAAATCTCACCAGATCTCACCAAGGGGAGGGGGGGGGTCTACGGAAATCTCACGTGAGTTTTTGCGTAACAAAATGTGGACAGTAGAGCTAAAAAAAAAAAGGTCTACAATTAGAGCCAAAGTCGATTTCAGGAGGGTTTTTCGTCGAAAAGTGAGGGTGGGAACTAAAAAAAAAATGTCTACAAAAGTTTCGAGATCTCACCTGAGGGGGGGGGGGGGGGGGTCCAGAAATCCGGACAAACACCTCACGTAATTTGTGGATGCCCCCTGATGAATTCTTATAGAACTCGACGAAACATATCGAAAATAAAGAATAAATGTTCTTGATATTTCGCTTGGTTTTCGAGATACAGCATGTCAAAAATCAGTCGTAGGTATAGTTCCTTGTGCTTTAGGCGACGTTTCTTCTGGTATAGGCCGTATTTCAACCTAAACAACAACCACTAGGAACAAAATAAAACATTGAAAGTACATTTCCACCGTATAGACATAGTGGTGTTAGTCGATTTTTTTTCTGGTCCAGGCCGGATCTAATCCTAACCTCTTCACTTTTGAGATATAAAATCTCGAGAACTAAGCGAGATATCTTAAATATAAATTCTTTATTTTCGATTTTTCTCGACGAGTTTCAGATGAATTCTTCATCAAACTTGGCTATGGTGAAATTTATCTTCTGGTTCAGGTCGCATTTCAACCAACCACGTCAATTTTGAGATACGATATCTCAAGAAATAAGCGAGGTATATATAAAAAAATATTTTTTACTTTCAATTTTTCTCGTCGAGTTACATAAGAATCCATCATTAAGGGTTATCGTAGAATCCCCTGAATTACCAAAAATCTCGTAGCATTAATTAATCCCTGAATGGCATTAAGATTTCTATTTAACATAATAATAGCATTTTTCTTTGAAAGCAACTTATGAGGCGGTCTCGAAAATGGATCTAGCGATTTGGATGAAATTTCATATGTAGATAACGTTTTGCTTTTCAAGTTTTTAACAGTATTTTTTTTTTTAAAAAAAAAAGGAGCAATTTTTGTATTTGGTTTCTCGAAAACGGCTCTAACCTCATTACGTAGAAGGTTCAGGTACCAGTAACCTTACTGATGTTAATTAAGCTTCTCTTTGGTTAACTCTGCACCTCAAAATGCCTAGGAAGCCTTCAAGGCTTTTACTTTAATCAAAATTTACTCGAAATCTTGTATATTGAACAGAAATCGAAAGATGCCGAGCGAAGATCGGTCACCCAGGTCCTTTTTTTTTTAATCTCGCCTAGTTCTCGAGATACCGTATCTCAAAATTGACGTTGTTGGGTGGAATGCAACCTGTACCAGAAGATAAATTTCGCCATGCCAAATTTGATGAAGAATTCGTATGAAACTCGTCGAGACAAATCAAAAATAAGGATTTATTTTTTTCTGATATCTCAAGTGAAGAGGTTTGGATTAGATCCGGCCTGGACCAGAAAAAAAATCCACCAAAACCACTATGTCTATACGGTGTAAATGTACTTTCAATGTTTTATTTTGTTCTTGATGGTTGTTGTTAAGTTGAAATACAGCCTGGACCAGAAGAAACGTCGCCAAAGGCTCAAGGAACTATACCTATAACTGATTTTTGACATGATATATCTCGAAATTTAAGCGAGATATCAAGAACATTTATTCGTTATTTTCGATATGTTTCGTAGAGTTCTGGCAATGATAGAATATCATCAGTGTTAAATTCATTCACTCTGATAAAACTATGCTCATACCTCGCGTGGTAGTATTTAATGACAAACTAATAACCACTTTTTACGGTCAAAAAGTAAACGATGATTACTTTGTTACTGGTACCGGTAGAAGTTTCTGTAAAGTATTACCTCTGACAAAATCAATGATAAATTTTTAAATGTGTTACAATTAAACTTGCAGTGCTAATATTTCCACAGGTAAGCCAGTATTCAAGAACTGTTCGTTTAAATATTCTTTGAAATCAAAGAGAAATTATTTGTATGCTTCCTGGTACCTGAATTATCTACGAGATGGCGCTAGTGTCATTTTCGAGATACCTAGTGAAAAAATTGTTCTTATTTTGCAAACTCGCTTTTTTTCAGGGAAGACAACTATTTAGGTAATCTTAAAAGTCAAAAAGTTATCTAAATATCAAATTTCATCCAAATCGTCATAGCCGTTTCCGAGATATGAAATATATATATACATACATACAAGAATTGCTCGTTTAAAGATATAAGATCTAATGCGTATTTTTATCCTCAAATGTTCAACAGTTCAGAACGAAAAGATGTTATTAAAAAAATATAGTTTTCTTTACTCTCAGGTGGCGTACATGAACGCCATTCTATTGATTATTTTACGCTTTATAGCATCAAATTGCAAGCAGAGTAATATTTTAATTTTTCTGTAACATTTTACTTGCTTGAATGAGACAAAAGTAATTTAAGTTAACGTCTAGGGAAGAGGAATAACTCCCCAGATAATTACTATTTTAAAAGAGTACCGATTTGAGGAAAATTATATAGAAAAATAGATTTAGAGCAACTTCTTAATTTTATTATTTTTTCTAAATTTTAGTTTTTTCAGAGCGGCAGCCAAGTAGAATATTGTTACCTGATTTAGTGTAATCTTGAGGGCTAACTGCAATTATAACTGCCGAGATCCATCCGAATCGTCCTAGAGACGACTATCCTAAATATAAGAGTCAAAAATTAAATAAATTTAATAATAAATATGTTTTAAAATTTGCATCCTACGTCACATTCATAGGAAGATTTATAAAGTAAATCTTTATTCCACACACCATTTTAATCGTGTGTGTTGAATCGCTGCTCTTCTCGAAACGAGGAAATGCAGTGGCCAAAAACTCAGAACCAGACAATATATCTCACTGTAAGAACAAAGCTTATACAGAAATTACGAACCTGTAGAAACGAAACGATGGTAAGAGGGTAGTCCAAAAATTCCTCTGCCTCGTCCATAGATGATGACGTTGACCGATTTATGTTGATGAATGAATTTATAGATTGTCGTAAAAATTTTACATTTTTGAGTAGAGATCTAAGGCAGTAAATTTTTTAAACAATTTCATGCAGCACAGTTTGCGATAGCGTCATGATATACTCATATACTGTAGTGTTTCTCAGCTGCACTCAGTAATTCAACTTTTTTTTTTCCTTCTTTAATGGCTTAGGAATTTGAAAATTTTGAAGTAAGATACCCCTGAAATGTTTTTATTTCTACCTTCATCAAGACATCAGTAAGTATACGGTTTTCGTAGGTTACAGTACTTTTTAAAGTTCAATCCCATTATAATTTTTCTATATTAAGTTAACTGTTGTACGACATTATATTTCTGTAATGAATCTGATTATTATGAGATGAAATCGAGACATCTTATGCAATGCAGTAATGCGGAACTCTTCGTCAAAAATAGACCGAGATCGAAAATGAATGATGCAAAAATAAATTCCTACTGCAATAATGTTGAAACCTGAAACAAACCGAAAGTGAAGAAAATGATATTAAAGGTTGCAAAATTATTGTGTGCACGTGGAAGATTACTTAAATGCGATTAGTATCTCACGGTAAGCGAGATACCGACAATCAGAAGGTATTTTGTGCGTTGAAATTCGCATAGAATGAAGCCAATGTGACAATACAGCGAAATTTTTTATTCAAACCAGATATAAACTTTGCGGGTTGAGTAAAGCAATTTGAAATTAGTGGCTGTTCATGTCGTGGAAAAGTCATTGCATCTCAGATATGGACGTTTGATTTTTAGGGTTCATGATTAGTGGCCGGGTAGAAGGAATTTACAAGTGTCACAGTTCTTGGCAGGGATTAGTATAAGAGATTTCTACCGTCGTAAGACATTCAGAGTAGAACTTCGGAATTACTGGCTTTCGTTTATGAATTAAACTGTCTATTAACAACTGTTTTTTTTTAATTAATGTTTCTTTCACCAGACGCGTTTCGCCCTTTTGGATTGGGGCATCGTCAGTGGTGGCTATAACATATCAGTCCAGATCAGCACTTTTTGCATTTTTCTGGACTGGTGTTCCTTTCTAAAATTTAACATTTCTCTCTATAATCTTTTATAAACTTCACTTTCTGCTATTTGTTTTTAATAGGCACTTGTTATGATTACACACGAACTGGTTTGAAGCTTAATTGTCGGAGTAACTACCGTGTGTGTTAATGTGAATACGATTTTCAAAAGCCACTATAATTGTGTTTACATACACAAGCGAAAGTACTACAAGGTACTTAACTGCTAAACTACTATTCAGTATGTAACTGCTACAAGGTGTGTTTCAGGGTAGGTTTATAGAGGAAAAAGAGCCTAGGCTAATCGACAGTGGTATTACATGGCCGAGCGAGGTGGGTAAGCAGTTAACGCTCTGACCTGGCATACGGGAGGACGCCGGTTCGAATCTCCGTCCAGCGGCTACCAGATTTGGGTTTTCCTTGGTTTCCCCAAATCACTCCAGGCGAAATGCCGGAATGCTTCCTTCAAAAGGCTATGGCTGAAATCCTTCCCGTTCTTTGTCCCCAGTCCTTTCCCCACCTCTAATGACCTCGAAATCAACGAGATGTAAAGCCATAAGCAAAAAAAAAAAAAAAAGTATGATTGTGTTCCTCTACGATTGCGACCTCCATTAGCGAATTTTTTTTTCCTCTCCCACGCTGTAGTCCCGTATTGCTTTCTCTCGTTCGGTTTCCTTGCTCAATGGGTATAGTCAACACCTCTCCGCATATCTAAGGGGATTTGCTTCAATTTGACTTGCATTCCACAGATTCTGCTTCCAACTTCTTAGAGTATTTCTTCCGTACAAAATGATATTATTTTGGTTTATGCCATGGGACTAATGAGCGTGAACATTCTCTAAGGTTACTCGGCGATACTGATTCAACGGCTGGACCAACCTGGCGGTCCCCGCACAGCTTTCTAACGTTTGGCTTCCTTTTTCAATCGGTATAGAAGGCACCTCTGTGCTTTTCCATACGGAATTTCATCAATACTACCAGCCTCCTGCCACTTTCTTACAAAATTTCGAAATTTACGTTTATCGCTATTGAAATTGTCTTAAATTGCCTACAGTACTCTATTTGATTCCAAAAGATATTATTTTGGCTAATCTCACAACAAACTAGCGGGATCTGCTCTATGAAGACGCTAGGCGTGCCTTTTTTTTCCCGTACCGTTTCATGTTAAATAACGCCTCTTCTCTGCGTCGTGCCTATTCACACGTTCCTTTCAATCTTCCTCTATCGAAAGCTGCTAACTCCGTCGTCCTCCGTTGCGTAGTTTTTGAGTACTGTTACTTGTCATTTCAAAATGTACAGTTTCCGTATATCGCTCGTAATTCTTGGATTCTAGCCATTACAGACCAGGGAAGACGGATTCACGTCAGAAATACCATTTTATAGTTTTAAAAAAAAAACTAACTTTGAAATCTATTACGCGGCTGAACAATGAAGTTACTAATTGATGCAGCACCTAGCAGAGTGGAATGACTTTAATAACACACATTCGTCAAGATGTATGCGAAAAGAAAAATGATTGATAAACAGCTGCCTCAACTGGCGTTGATATCCTAAATACAGAGTTTCAATGTAAATTGAAGGAATTCCGATCCACTCACGTGAAGAACACTTAAAGTGATTGTAAAAATTTCTGAGGCGACCAGGATTGCAACAGGTGACCATTAATTGTCAAAGCGGGAACTTTAACACACGGCTCTAATATCTAATGCCCATCTTCCAGTGATTCATAGTACTTCTTTATTATAAATTACTGAGCCATCTGGTAGTTAAGTGATTGTCCGACGAGGCATCGAGAAGCATCCGTTTCGAGATCCGTCTCGCCTGGGGTTTACAGAGTTTTGTAGGCCGGCGTCTGTCGAAGATGGCTTCATATATGTGACAAAAGCTAAATGCTTCCGTGGTTCGAATTCCACATAAAATTGTCGGTAGTCTTTACCTATTACAACCACGTTAGGCTAGGCGGCGATGACAGAGGTTAATCGTGCAACCAGTAAAAACTGTTAATAAGGTGACCGAAAAATCTATCATGGTCTCCACGAGTATTACTTTATGGTAAATCACTGATCGCAGTACACGTTGAGTGGCTTCCTTTTAAAATCACTCAAATCACCCAAAAGTAAAATGTTATCTTGCCTTGAGAGTCTTTGCTGCATTTAAGGTAAAGATTTTTCCTCCAATTTCTTCTTATTGTTAAGAAATGTATCAGCTTAGATGTGAATGTATTTTCCTGACCTCTTACCCGATGACCTTTGTGGGCCACTCCCGTCGGTATTGATCGCAGCTGCTACCAGCCACCCACGCTCGCTGTACTTCGGCTCTTCCGATACATGCAGACTCGAAATGGTTAAGCACATCGCGAATGGAATGTTGTTTCATTATGATTTTACAGCTTTGTTCAGTACAATGCACTTTATAAGAAAAATCTTTACCCCATAGAATCAGCACCAAATATACCAGACTTTGATTGATAGCAATTAGAAAAGACTGTATTACTGATGATTTTTTTTTTAACTGCTTTACGTCTCTCAACAGCGAGGTCTTTAGAGACGGGAAAGGATGGGGGGCAAGGAATGGGAAGGGATTCGGCCATGGCCTTTTAAGGAATCATCCCGGCATTTGCCTGGAATGATTTGGGAAACCATGGAAAACCCAAATCTGGATGCCCGGACGGGGATTCGAACCGCCGTCCTCCCGAATGCGAGGCCAGAACGCTATCCGTTACACCACCACGCTCGGTACTACTGATGTAAGTTGTGAGTTTCCGAGCGAGAAGTTGGAATACTTATGTTAGCATTCAGTATGAATCTATTAGGATACCCCTCCCAACTATCAAGATTTTGCGTCTCCAAAACTAATTCGTGTGAGTGTAGAGTTATTTCGTACTTAATGACTATACTCCTCTCCATTATGGCCGCGAAATTTAATTTAATTAAAAAAGCAATGGAGTGCATGCTCCGGTGGCAATTTCCCAGTACACCAATATACCCCCTTTCATGTGTATACTTACATTTGCCCTCTATAAATTTCAACATTAAATTCTTTCAACGTTTTTGGTAAATTATTCATCATTTCTTTTGGTATCTTATTCCAATCCGACACCCTTACCTAAAAAAGAGAATCTTCCTACACTCTTGCGCCTGAAACAGAGTGCCAGCTTGTGGTCACGGTCATCTTTTACCACCCATACATTACTTTTAATTCTTTCCCTGCCGCTTCACCAATATGTTTTCACACTCTCTTGACCCTCTTCACCCTCCTCCCGTCTTCCAACGAATCCCATTCCAGCTCTTTTATCATATCTGTTACTGATTATGTTCTGCAGTAATTTTCAGAAACAAATCTAGCAACCCTTTTTTGCACCCTTTCCAACTCCTGAATTTGAAACGCAAAATGTGGGTCCCATACTACGCTAACATATTCAAGCAACGGTCTTACAGAAAGTTTGTAACCCACTTCCTTTACTTCTCCCGTACATCCCCTCATCACTCTCTCCATCAAGTGCAGAATTTTGAAACCTTTTCCTACTACCTGTCTAATGTGTTCTGCCCGGTTAAGCTTGTTATCAAATCCAATGCCTAGATATTTACATTTCGTCTTCAACAAGTATTTCTTTCTCCACCTTATAATCATAAACAACCTTTAGTTTTTTATCTGTGTAACTAATAAGCTGACTCTTCTTTGCATTTATCTTCATCCCATGTTTACCAATCCAACTAGATCTCCTATCAAGATCACCCTGCAGCTGTTTACAGTCCTCTACCGTTTAGATCTTTTTATAGAGCATTAGGTCATCTGCAAACAATCTAATTTCTGATAGTAAACCATCAAAATAATTATTCATTAGAATAATGAATAGCAATAACTAAATCCCAAAACCAATAACTCTGGAATCGGAAACCAATATAGTAAAGAATTGTATTGCTTTTTGATATACAACATGGTTACAGTTAAATAAAATCATTTGCAAAATCGCTTTTTGTTCTGTTCTCCAAACGGAAACAAACAGTTTACTCCTCAAGTGCGCAAGTAACAAGAAATGCATGCATTGGTGAAAAAAAAATGTAAAATTTACGTCCTCATTCATCACCATCCCGTGAAGTTTCCACTTATGAGGGACGTCTGCCAAATCTTACATTTCTGTCAATCTCTCCAGCTTTCAACCTCTACCAGTCATTTACAGTTCTTTCCTTTAGGTTCCTGCGCCTGATCCATACATTGCATACTTAGTCTTCCAAAAGTTCTCCTTCCCTCCTCCCTTTTCCTCCATTGCTATCTTCGGCATTCTTTATTCGTAAATTCTTATAGTGTGCCTATTATGCAGTGGATGGAAAAAGATTCAAGGTTTTTTGTGTCCTTGCAATGATATCAAAACACAAAAATACAAAATGTATCCATGTGTCGGCATTACCCTGCCTACCCCATAACACATACTTATTCGAAGATATTTCAACAATTACATGAATAAGCGATCAGAAAGCCGAAATTGCAACCGAAAATCAAAAGGTGAGCGTACAAAGAGAAGGGCTGTTTACAGATTTGAAAAAGTTTTAAAAGAATTTATTAGAACGCACCTGAATGACATGTATCACACATTCTTCAAAATAACGCAAGGGAGCGTTGAAGACATGTGACATCGTTTCAAGTGTATAATCAGAAGTTATTAACTCTCACATTCGAAGCTGACAATCACCTAAAGGAATGAACCATCATGGTACAGTTGGTGCACGCCTGAAGTAGAAAAACTGCTCAGGACGAAAGGGAAATACTAGTACGATCCATAAAGACAGAGGATATTAGAGACCTGGAAAGCTTCACTGGTTTAAGAGAAGGAATGAAAAATGAGATGCATGAGACTTAACGCTTTCCAGTGCAATTCGCTTTCTAAAAGCCTCAAGAAAACCCCAACTAAATTTTGGTCTTACATAAGAAAAGTGAATTACAATGCCAATGGTAAGCCAACACTAATCCACAATGGTTGTGAGATTGATGGAGGTCACGAGAAGGCTGACGTACTCCACAACCAATTTTAAAATTCTGACACTAAAGCAAATACGGATATTATCCAATATACATAGACCTTGAAGGAATTGTAAAACAACTGGAGCTTCTGAAGTAGGATAGCACCGGGTCTCATTGGTATTACATTAAGAATTTTCTCGGAGAATGCTACTGAAATTCAACCCTTCATCACTGAAATGTACCACAAATCTTTAGAAGAGAGACAAAAAATTGCCTTCACCTATAAAATCACCCAGGTAACTCCATTTAAAAAAAAAAAAAAGAGAGAGATCGAAGTAACCTGTCAACAACCGGCCTATCTCTCTAACATCTATTGTTAGCAGATTTCTGGAGAATGTTATACGCTCGAATGTTTTAAAACTACCAGACGAAAACAAATTAATTATACTAAGCTTAAACAGATCCTGGAAGAATATATCATGTGAAACACAATTAGTTGTTGATTCAGGATCACAGGTAATTGTGGTTTTTAATTTTTTTATTATTATTATTTCCAGAAGCCTTTCGACACTGCGCCACACAACCACCCCTTAACGAAGATTCATGAGCATCACAACAGATTTATGGATGAATATGTGATTTCCTAACTGGTTGGTCGTACTGTCATTGGCAAAACCTTCGTTAATCTGGATCTTACATGGGGCATTCTGCAGGAATAGAATAGTACCACTTCTTTTCTTAATTTTCATAATCGATCTTGGAGACAATGTAAATAACAATTTTAGATTGTTCGTTAAAGATACAAGCATCTACAAAGAAGTGAACAATTCTACTGATTATTTAGAAATTCAACGCGATTTTAATGTTTCCGCAAGGTGTGATGAATAGCAACTCAAACTAAATTGCAAAAAGTGCAAGTCAATATACATAATGAACAAAAACAAAAAAAATATCCCGTTTTGCACGAGTACAAGCCTTCATGATGAACCCCTTTGGTATGTGGAAGCAACAGTACAAACCAACGTGAAGTAAAATTAGCTCATAGGCAAAGCAAATTCTGATTTCAATCCAACTCAAATTTTGAAAAAATGGAAACGCCCATATGTATAACATAGCATATAAAACTCTCATGGGTCATCAAATCATCACCTTGACTACTGTCAACTGTGTGGGATTCACATAGCAATAGATTGATTATTAGTATTGACCAAGTACAAGGAGCCGCTCACTTTGTGACCACTTGTAACCCTTACGAAAGTTTTGTGGGTGTTGGAGTTTTTATCACAGAATGAGTCATTCTGTGAGACAGTCTCCTACAGCACCCACCCTCCATGATGTTCTCCTGTTGACAAAGAGCTTAAACCCAAAAAATATGCCATTTGTGTTCTTGTCGATTTTGTGTGTTCACACCATGCAACCATCATCTAAGGAAAGTGGTGGTTCATTTCGCTATCCTAATTTGTAATTCTCTTTCTCTACTTAACACTGATGTATATAATCTAGAACCTGAATATTATTTAATCCTATGTATAACAGATTCATCATGATCATTAGATGTTTCCACTTTGTCCAGCAGTCCTCTTCCATATCTGGCCACAGTCCACCATGTCTCCAATCGCCCCTCCACCTCAATGCCTCTCTTTGCTTGGTCCATTCATCTTGCCCGTGGTCTACCAAGAGGTATCCCTCCTTTCCCATTACTCAATACTGCTAACTCTTCCTCCTCCAACCTCATGACATGCCCAGCTACTGGTCTTTTCTTCATTAACATCTCTTCAAGTGCTTCAACTTTTAATCTCTCCTTCATGTTTTCATCTCTGATTTCTCCTTTCTTGTCCCTCTCCTCACCTCTGAACATATTCTCTGCTAATATATCTTTTTGTTAAAGTCGAGGTTTAAGAGCCATAGATCAGTAGCGACTGATAGTATGCTTTATAAAACAATTATTTTATATAATTGTGACATTACTTTGGAATTTTTAATGCCATTTAACATCTGAAAAATAACAAACCTTCCACAATTGGTTTGTCTTAGAAATTCTTAAGGATAAAGAGGGCAGGATGGAGTAGAAGTGCAGCACTAGCTGTGTAATAGAATATGGACAACTGGCTGAAGGATTGGATATCTATATCAATCCCTTTGCACAAGAAAGAATCCATTTTTAACTGCAACAACCATCATACCATTGTGCAAATATTGCATGGAAGGTCTTATTACAGATCATGAATGAATCAATATCTCAAGCCATATACACTGCTACATACATCTAGGCCTATAGAACAAGCAAGTTTTGTTGAGGCTAAATGAACAGATTTCCAACATGAGGCCAACAACTAAAAAAGCTTGCAAGTTTTTTGTCCATTTTCGTTTCTTACAAAAATTCTTTTGACTTCGTTCTGTAGAATAAACTTAGAAAGTTCTTGATGAATTTCATGTTTCACTGCACCTGGTATCATTACTGTAAAGCCTCTCTGACAATCAAACTGCAGTTGTAAACATAAATGGTGACACTTCAGAATTTTTCAGAAGCCAAAGTATGGTTGCACACTGTCCCCAACACATTCAACATACATTGTGAAAATATCTTGAGGAAAGTTCTCATTGGCTGGGGTGGGGGAATTAAAATTAGTTAAAGACTTGTCAATAATCTGCACTTTGCTGGTAACTAATCTCTTTGTCAGCAATAAAAATAAACTTGCAAAAATAAAGAACATTAGTTTAGACTGTGGATTTGAGCTCAAAGTCTGCAAGTCAAAACTTATGAAAACTGATCAGACAAAATGATTGAGCTAACAAGGCACTAAAGTGAACTAGAGGTAGTAAATGTAAAAGAAAGGGAAAATACACCAAACACTCACCAAAGTTGAAGGGAGGAAGGCAGCAGCAACACAAACAAAACACTGTTTTTTGTGTTGCTGCTACCCTCCTCCCTTCAACTTTGGTGAGTGTTGGGTGTATTTTCCCTTTCTTTTCCATGTAAATATTGCCTCGCGACATTTCTTTCCTTTCATTGTTACCCACAGAGGTAGTAAATGATTTTTCTATCTTGGGTCAACCATCTCTGATTCAAGAAGAGTGCTACAGGTTGGAGACAAGGGAAAGAAGCCTATGTCCACGTATCTGAGCATGCAGTCCACTGGGCCATATCATGCCTTTTCCTTTTTACCAGAAGATATTTAAAAAACTGTAATCATATTTTAAAGGCAAATGCGTTAAAGGGCCATAAGTATAACTTTTGTATCTTAAAACTGAATTTTAAGCTATAAATTCAGACATCATCATCATCAAACATGTGGCAATTAACTGAAATAAATTCATACAAAAAATATGTGTCAGTGTTGTCTACCTGCTTGAGGATAACAGATGCTGCAGTATAACAATAATTGAAAACAAAGGTTATGTTACAAATTCTGCAATGTTGTGTAACGGCTAGTTTCTAACATAGCCGTTTGTCAGGAATGGCTGGTGGTCATAGGCCAAGAGGGTAAAAGAAAGTTAGACTTACTGGTCTGATGTTTCTTCTGAAGGCCGCTCCTCAGGATCCGCTCGAATTCAGGATAGTAGACCAGCAACTTGCAATGAAGGGGGGAGCGCACATAAAATACACAAGTCTTCACAGCTATGCTTGTTTATTTTATACTAGTGACACTGGATACAGTTCTAGCAGCTCCCCATCAATGGAACTCCAAAGCTTCATTTCATCAATCGAGTGATCAACACTTACAATCACATCTGGGCATCGTGGTGGGCTGGGCTGGCAGTGGGCAGTTCCCCGGTTCGATACTCAAACAGGCATAGCGACAGCGCATCCACTCTTGCGACTGGCCGCCCTACATGACCCCTAGCCGGTCTTTTCTACACCTCAGCCACGTGTATTGACAGTGTGAGTATGAGGACCCCATAGTTCTAACTATGTTCTCGAATCTTTTCCACGTAACTTAGTAACGTTTTATTGTCGCTTCCATCGAAGTTCCAGAACATATTCTGTGTGACTGCCAATGTGGATGACCAGCCACACCGAAATCACTGACCCGCGCCTGGCCTACATTCTCCGCTCAAGGCGGCGTCCACCGAGCCAAGCTTGCCGCCTCAAACTAATACAACAATTTTACCAATCCTAAAATTGGTCTATTACAGTTGTATCCTTGTATTGTACACTTGTAACTGACTAAGCTTTATCATACTGTCAACTTTCTTCTTAATGCCAATCTTATCAAAAGTGTGATAGTGAATTTTGATGGAAAGTGTTCTGTATTTTAACGTGTTTGCGTTATGAAAAAAATGGTATATCCCTACTAACTTGTAAGGTCTTTCAGCAAATATAGCCACTACTTTTCAGGTTCCTGTAATGCCATCACAGTTATTGTAGCAGCACTAGCACAACTGTAATCCCCACTGCACTTTATATCCATAAGCAATGCTATCTTCATGTTACTGCCTGTCCTCCATCACATGGATGAGGGTTTAGACTTTGGGAGAAGACTGAGAAGGCATAATTCAAGTGGTATGGATATATTAGGAAAGTGGGGGCGTATACATGATACATAAAATGAAGATGTAAACAGCCCAGGAAAAGGCCAAAGGGTAGATAGCTAAGAGAAGGTCATGAGTTTGTGAAAAAAAGTGGAGAGGACTAGACAAAGGTTATGATAGTAGAAAGAGATAGGTAAATGAAAGGAATTGTGCTAAGCAGACAGCTGGAAACTTGATGATTGTGATGATGAACATTATATTTTCTGCTTACAATTGGTGTCTTGAAAACTAGTACTAAATTTCTGAATTCTATTAGAATGGGTCTGTCTTATTCAAAAGTAGAATTATCAGAAAGAATCAGACTTGTCTATAGTATGCCAAGTAAGTTTCTCTAGCAGGCGGATGCAGTAAACTCCATTGATGTAGCTAGTTTAATATTTCATACCATTATATCTCTCTCTGATACATTTATTCACTAAAATCTGCATAAATGAAACTCCATTTAAAATTGAAATAAATATTATTTATTATAACTTAAATGTTTCGAAAGAACTGAAATATTTTTGTGTGATATCTAATACAAAAATACCGCCATCTACAAAAAATATAATAAACCATCCTGGTTCTTTACTAATACATGGAAAACAGATTTTATATCAATTGCAGTTTTTCTTTTTACAGCATATTCTGTCCTTTCTTACGATCCTCTTCACACCAATTAGCAAATCGTTTTCACAGAACATTCTGGGTCCTTTATTATGATCCTCTTCACACTTATTGGCAAATCAAGGTTCAATTCAATGTTCATGTTGAGAAAATTCTTTATATTTTTCCTCATTCATTAAATTTTTAATTTCATCTGGCTTTGAAAGTTCGATTTTGAAGAGCCAACCTAGAAAAAAGATAATTAAGCATAATACAATACATTTACACATAAATGCATCATAACAGAAACAACTAAAAAACCAGCAAAAACTTGGCCAAAATTATTAAGAAAGTGTATCAAAACAAAGCACTGACTTTTTTTTTAGTTATGGCTTTATGCCTCGTCGATGTAGAGGCCATTAGAGGTGGGATGGGACTGGGGGACAAGGAACGGGAAGGAATTTGGCCATGGCATTTTGAAGGAAGCATCCCGGCATTCAATTGGAGTGATTTGGGTAAACCATGGAAAACCCAAATCTGGATGCCCGGACAGGGATTTGAACCGGCGTCCTCCGGAATGAGCAATGACATTTTTGAAGAATTAGATATTGTCATTTGTGAGGGAAGACATTCAGTGTCATGCATTTAACCATTTTTTAACTCCTCTGTAATGAAAGCCTAGATTAAAATTCTTCCAGTATACTAGGGGGTACCCAAAAGAAACTGAAATGATGTCGTAGAGGTCGGAGTTTTGTAGTACTGGTTTTTGCTACTTGGAGAGTGTAATCCTTCCATCCCTGAGTCAGTATGCCAACCGTTGTTACAAGATGGTTGTGTTTGGCTGGCATTAAATTTTTTGCGAGTGATGTTTTGTGTGCTTGTTTTTGTGATGGATGATTCTAATGAACAGCGTGCGACCATGAATTTTTAATTCCTGCTTGGAGAAACTGGCACAGTAACTCCTGAAATGTTGAAAAGGTGTACACAAATGATGCTATGAGGAAAACCCAAGTGTTAGAGTGGTTTTATCATTTCAAAAGCGGTGAAATTTCAACTGAGACCAACCTTGTTCTGTACGGCTTAACAGCCTGAACCGATGAAAATGTCACCAAAATTTGCAAAATCATTCTACAAGATAAACAATATACAATCAAAGAAGTTGTTGAGATGTCTGGAGTGACTTGCAGCTAAGTTCAGCACATTTTAAGTGAATATTTGGACATGAGAAGGGTAACTGCCAAATTTGTGTCTTTACTGTTTAGCGTACAGCAAAAACAAGATCAGCTGGAAGCGTAATGTGCTGTGAAGGAAGGGGATCTGACTTGGAGACCATCAGACCTGTTCAGAACGGATTTCGATCCCCCGAGTATATGTTGAAGGGTAATAATTCCATATATCTGTGTTACAATTATTTCTTCAAAATGAGCCCTAGGTATCGAGAAATTAACGCGCAAACATTTGTGAATATTGCTTAAATATTATAATTTTATTCCACTGTTTAACAGTTTCAGCGTGGCGTATCGGTAGCGCGTTTGCTACCATTTTGCGAACCCGGGTTCAAATCCCCACACTGGCAAATATTTTTATTTCTTTTTTTTATATGTAGTAATCATTGAACATTGATTTTATTTCATTTAAAATTCATTTACGTATTTTTATTGTGCGAAATAATTTTTAAAACATTATTTACAATAATACAATTACTTACAATAATATAATTACTTACAATAGATACATTATACAATTTTTATCACAATGCTACGATCATAAAAGAGATATTCTGTTAAAGTTCCATTTCCTTTGTAGAACATGAAATATATCTGTTTCAAAAAAAACATTTCAACAATAAACAATCAAATAACGATTACAAAAAAATAAAGTTGGGAATGTATATTGTGTAATATTTTGTTTTAAAAGTTATTTCGCATAATAAAAATTCGTAAATGAAATAAAATCAATGCTTAATGATTACTGCATATAAAAAAAGAAATAAAAATATTTGCCAGTATGGGGATTTGAACCCGGGTTCGCAAAATGGTAAGCAAACGCGCTACCGATACGCCACGCTGAAACTGTTAAACAATGGAATAAAATTATAATATTTAAGCAATATTCACAATTGTTTGCGCGTTAATTTCTCGATACCTAGGGCTTATTTTGAAGAAATAATTGTAACACAGATATATGGAATTATTACCCTTCAACATATACTCGGGGGATCGAAATCCGTTCTGAACAGGTCTGATGGTTCCCAAGTGAGATGATCCAAACTTTTTCTTCATGAATACTGGCACTACGGTTATGACCCTGAAATGAAGCAACAATTGAGCCAATGGCAGACTTCAAGCTCATCCTGCTCCAAAAAAGCAAGGCAAGTGAGATCAAACATCAAAACTATGCTGACCTGTTTCTTTGATGTGCAAGGAGTTGTCCACTTAGAATTTGTTCCACAGGGTCAGACCTTCTCCTGGATGTTTTGAAAAGACTGTGCAACAGAGAATGCCTGATTGGAGGCAGTTGGACGACTGGTTCTTTCACCACGACAATGCCCCTGCTCACACAACCCTTTCTATGTGTAGATTTTTGTAAAAAAAATGCCATGACCTCGGTGCCACCCCCTTCCCTATTCACCACTGACTTCTTTTTATTTCCTCTAATGAAAAAGAGACATGAAATGAACCAATGCAGATGAGGTGAAAAAGTTCTGAAAAGAGGCATAAAAAATGTTTTAAATAAAAGACTGAACAAGTGTATCAGTTCCAATTGGGAGTACTTAGGAGGGTATTGATTGTATTTTGTAAAAAATTAAATACATGATTTTTTTTTTAAAAAAAAATCTATTTCTTTTGGGTACCCACCTCACTTTTGGTGAGAGGTACAGAGCTGGACAATTTATGTAAATATCCCATAATTAGATTTCTCCATAATTATTTCAATCAATTTCTCCATTTTACATTACCTTAAACAACTTATTACTCCCTAATTTTAACTGAAAATGTTATTCAAATGAAACAGTGCATTCTGAATACTTCTCTGACCGGTTCTCTGTACAGTCTTGCAGTGGTGTAGCTAGGTCAACAAGGGCCCCGGTGCAAAAAATTTATTTGGGCCCTCAGGCCAGACGGGCGACCTTTCTTTGCTTTGTGTGCTGGTAGGAACCCCCCTGAACTGAGGATGGGGGCCCTTGAATTGTTCTTTAGGGGCCCCTGAGCAGTGGTTGGGGCCCCCCCGAGCAGTGAGGGGCTCCTGTGTTCTCAGAGGCCCCTTAGACGACGGTCGAGCTAAAATAAGAAAAAGTTCGCCAGTTTGCCGTGAAGGCTCGTAGGCCCTCTAAACTGCACTTGAGGGCCCCTAGAGGTGCGCTTAGGGGCCCGTTGAGCTATGCTTGGGGGCCCCGAGCGTGAGGGCCCCGGTGCACTGTACCGCCTAGCCCCATAGTAGCTATGCCCCTGCAGTCTTGTAATCCATCTAACACACAAGGCAACTATATAGTGCCAATCAGCAGTATACTGCCAGGAAGCATCTATAAAATATTTTGCAAGGGGCCACTACAGGATAAAAGGTTCTACTATTTTATGACAAATCCTCATAACTTCTTCAATAAAGTCAATGAGAAGCTATATCTGTGGGCACACACTAGTAGCCTCCTTAGGCATCTTGACCAGCAATGAAGAGAGACAAAACATGGAAACAAGCAATGTCGGATAGGAAACATAAGCACAGATCAGTGATGAAAATAATATGGATCAAGCAACTGCCACCTACAAAGGCAGGCATATGTACTATGCTGCAGAATTCTCAGCAATTTGATGCACGCTCTTGCAGGAAGAGAGATATCTGCCATCTTTCATATATACTGTAGTAATATCATCCCCTTCAACTGATAATTTTTTTTTTGGTAGTGACAATACTAATGTACATGTACTAGTTCTGTGAGCTTGAATGCAGTACATCATTCATATTCTTCAGTTTTTTATGTTTGTTACCATCCTCAGCAAAAAACAAAATTTCTAAACCTTACTTTCGGTATGGCTTCAGGGAACGTATTTACTCTAAAATGCCATTTATAAAATATAACAAACAGAAATGGTGTTTTCCTCATCAGCTTCCAACTCAGATATGCTAATGCAGCAGGCCTATAACCTTTGTCACTGTAAACCTGAGGACTTTAGGTAACAGATATTGCTGACTTCATGTATCCAACTGAACATATCACTAAAAAATTTAAGACTCCATCCTACATCTTGCTAGCAAAAAGACATGCTGCCTCATAAAAAGTATCATAAAACAACAACTAATTTTAAGATTCAAAGGGGCATCTGAGATTTCAGACTGCAGCAATATCTTATTTAGTTCACTATCTAACAGAATTATACTAGTGTGGAAAGGAAAGATAAATTGTACCCAACACTCACCAAAGTTGAAGGGAGGAGGGCAGCAACAACACTAAATAATATACAAACACGAAAAATAACAATATTTCGGGGCTAGTGCTTTGTCAAGTAGAAAGAAACGTGGTGAAAGCCTCATGGTCAACACAGCCACATGCAGTATTTGAATTCCACAGATATAAATTTTTAAATAATTGAAATGAATATATGATAGCTTACAGACTAACTCAATACAGCTCACAACCAGCCTTACATTAAAAAACTGTTGGATAATGGAAAAAAAACTACCATTAGGTACTGAACATGGGATAGGATAGGAGGGAATAACCGATCACATACCACAGATGAAGGCAGGAGGGTGAGATGAACACATAAAACACAAACTTTACAACATTTTGGTTAATAAACCATATTCATGTAGGTTGTGAGACATATGGTGTGAGGAAAGATGTGACCACATACCAACCCGCCACATGAATGAAACAAAGATTAAGCACACAGGAGGTGGTGTCTGAACCGATGGTGGGAGGAGAAAGTTGACCGGTGATAAATGTGGAAGAAAATATTCTTTATGATGATAGACCAAGATAAAATGAAATGTGAAAAGGTGGTGGTGTTTGGAAAAACTTCGACAGCTCTAACCATGAAACAGGTGTTGATATTGTTGGAATCTTACTATTTTGTAATTTTACAGTAAGTTTTTTCATATATTATTCAACATGTGTACATATTTTTAACACATATTTTTTTATATCTTTGAAGGTTTATCTATTAACTTATTCACTCCTATATTTCTTTATTAAACAAATTTCATATTAATTTGGCCAGTCATCATAGAGAATATTTTTTTTTATATTTATCACTGGTAAACTTTCTCCCCACCACCACCAATTCAAGCACCACCCTCCTGCAGCCATCAACTTTGTTTCATTTATGTGGCGCATAGGGATGTGGTCTCACCTTTCCCTTGCCATATGTCTAAGGTCCTACATGACTAAGGTTATTAACTGAAATATTGTAAAGTTGTTTGTGTTCTTTACATGTTCATCCCTCTCTCTTGCCTTCGTCTGTGGTTAAGTGATGGGTTATGTTTCCCTATCGTATCTTATTTACACTAGTGATGCCTCCAAATATATAACATCAAATATTAAATATGGATTTGAACCATCTGCAGAAAAAAAAAGAAACAAGACTATTACGTCATTAACCAACATTTTAATGTACAGTAGAATTCCAATTATCTGAACTCTGATTATCCGAATCGCTTTTTTTAATTAAGATGGAAACGTACTGTGACAAAGCTTCCCGTCTTTTATAAAAACCAACCCAAAGCTTGGATGATTGCAGCATTGTTTACAGAGTGGTAAGGCGAAATTTTCATCCCTTAAGTGAAAAAGCACCAAAAATCTCTTGGAAAAGAAGGAAGTAAAGTGATTTTGGCTGTTGATAATGCACCAACTCATGCCACCGAAAAAGTTTTGGAAAGAGGGAATGGCCAGTTTAAAACAACCTTTTTACCGCCAAATGTCACAAGCTTGTTGCAACCAATGGACCAGTCTGTTATCGAAGCCATGAAATGACATTACAGAAGGCCATTTTAGGCAAACGTTTGGTGGAGGGCAAAGACAAAGTAGGTGTGTTGCCTAACAAACAAAAAAAAAAAAAAAAAAAAAAAAAAAAAAAAAATTGAAAGATTGCGCTTACATGGTGGCAGAAGCTTGGAGCTTGGTTAAGGTAGTTAAGAGGGTATTAAGAGTTGCGTGGAACAAGTTGAAAGGCATACAAACTGAAGAAGAAAAGGAAAAGAAGAAAAAGGAAAAAGAAGCTCAAGAAAAAGTAAGGGAAGAGACAGGAGAAGATGTGGATGACATGTCACTTGAAGAATTCAGAAACATTCTTTTGAAAATTCAGAAGTTAGTGCTGAAGATATAGATTCGTCGGACCGTGGGTATGAAATTCTAAATGATGATGAACTTATTGAAAGTGTGAGAGAAGAAAGTGTCGAGGAAGAAGTTGACCTTAATATCGAAGTTGAAGCAGACACGGGACCATCAGCGTTGATGTGAATGGAGTGTCAGTCCGAGTGTGACCACATGCAACTTCTCACTGTCAAGCGTTTGCATGACTAGGCTGCCCAAAAACGGATGAGTACAGTCAAACAGCTCACTTTGACCGAGATGTTCAGCAAGCAATGACTTATTTGCAGTACGGTACGTACATACTGTACTAATGTACAGCACTTGTAAGTATGCTTAACATATAAAAGTGCTGCCTTTTCATTTAATTAATTAAAAGCTGTGTTTCTCCCATTTTCAACATACATCCAATAATTAATTAAAATAGACCCTTTTTCGGAAAAAATCAAATTATCCGAATTTCTGATTATCTGAACAGGGTCCGGTCCCAATTGATTCGCGTAATTGGAGTTCTACTGTACTTTGAATTCAGCACCCAATTTGTTAAAACTGAAATAAAAAATAAATCTGCAAGAGGAAATTTAATATTAAACCTTACACAATATCAAAAGCATGTATATACGCACAAAAAACACAATATTCCTTATCCAGGAAATTGGAAAGATCTGATTACTCTTAGTTATTCACATTTACCCATCTACAACAAATCAAACAAATTCAAATCTTGAAGCTCACATTTTCTTTAGTACAAGAATTTACTCAGTTCTGTCCATTAAATTTACATAGGATGAGTACATTATTAAGTAATTATTCAGTCCATTTTAAGAAATATTCATTTGCCCACACATAAAAAGAAAAGATACAATTTTGAATTACAAGAAACCTTGGTAAATTTGTATAATTACCTTTATCGTAGCAGGATTTATTTATCAACGAAGGTGAAGCTTCAACATCATTATTTTTCTCAACAATTTTTCCTGAAACTGGTGTATATATTTCACCAACAGATTTCACACTCTCCAGAGCTCCTACTTCATCTGAAAACAATAACCAACTTGATTTTGAGACTGTTGCGCAATATGGTTGACTGGGAATAACTATGCGATAAGTACTGTAATGTGACTGGTATTAGTAGATGTATGGTAGTTGCTGGTCTATATTAACTGGGATATAGCATGAGAAAGCTGGTTTTGCACAAAATCAGGTGGATAATTGGAGGAAATTAATGTTTGAGCAAAATTATTGGAATACTTGAGGTATGCCGGTACGAGAGAAAACACTTTACTATGGTTTGATATTAATGGAAGTATTGAAGTAACCATTCATGACAGACAACATCTAGGAACATGGCTTGAGTATGAGAATTGGGTTAGTAAAGTTCAGAATTAAGAGTATGGTAGAAGTTCGAGTTACCAAAGAAATTCAAAAGGCTATCCTCCTCAGGATGCCCGATCTTGTAAGAATGAATTATTTAGATACCCAAGGAAGAGGTTAGCATATGACAGATATGGTGATATTCTCTGGAAAATGGCGCATAGTAAACAAGCATGTGGAGTTTGATCTGATATAATAAAAGAGAATGTTTCAAGTATTTTGTCTTGTGAATGTAGTTCCTCGATTCATTTAAAATGTTCAAGAGTGGACAGTAAAGAGTTTAAAACAGTAGCCACTGAGATCAAGAAAAACAAACCAACATGGACATGTGTATCATGTAAAAGTGAGGGTAATGTTATAGTTTCTGACAATATACACGAGTTATGATGATGAACTAACTGTCGCAAAAATGGAACTTGTTTTCAATAAATGCTTTACACCATTTAAAGCTAATATTGAAAAAAGCCTCAGTGGAATCAAGTCAGAATAGGCGACAATTGTTCAGCAGAATGTTGATATATCAAAGCATTGTGCAGAACTGAATAAACTTTCGAGTGACAGTTCCTATTGTTTTTATGGCTTGAAATAAAGCTATAAACGACTACCCATGTGTAACTACTCAACTCTTTGACAATTTTATTTTTTTTTTTTTAGTTTTGTTCTGTCAAGTGAATTTCAGTGCAACTTTAATTGTAGTGCTCACTGAAATGTTATTTCAAGTTCAAAGTGTGGTGTGAAATGGTGCTGTACAATAAACTTTATGAGACTTATCGAAAATGTTTCATCCAATGAGTTTTCACCATCCAATGAGTTATAGAATTCTTTTAAGCAGATGAAAGAATCATTACCTGGTACTGTAGAGAGAAAAGTGACAGAACTGCAGCAAAAGAAAAAAAATGCAGCTCTTCTTATAAAAAAGTACATAACACAAATATCGGCCGTTTTCATTATACACACAATCATTTTAACAATACTCCATCAAGAGAAAACAGTATAAAATGTCTTTTGGAGTTAATAGGGAAAAATGCCATGTGCCATATGGAGAGGGGGAGGGGAAGTGGGGTCGAGACAAAAACCACGTCAGGCCAAGTTTCTAGAGTGTCCAAAACGCAGCCACGTAGTTTACGGGTGCTTGTATATGTGATGAGAAAGAACTTCAGTTACTAACTTAATCCAATCAATAATTACTGCAGTAGATCGCTTGATGAGATCAAGAACGAAGGCTTTCATGGCGTATCGATGATATGAAGCCTTCACAGGTTCTCAACCATATGGTGTTGAAGAAAAAACAACAACAAACTTTCGGCAGCTACCTCTACCGCCATCTTCAGGTCTCATGTTATACAGGGAGCACCCATCTTCAGGTCTGATGTTACACAAGAGCTGCACCTCTGGCGCTACCTGTATAACATCAGACCTGAAGATTGTGGCAGAGCTAGCTGCCGAAAGCTTTTCTTTAACACCATACGACGGAGAACCCGCAAAGACTACATATCTATGATGACATTGTTAGGGATGTATAGAATTGCATGGTTTCTGCAAGGCTGAGGTTCTTGGTGTAAATTGCCATTTTCAGTAAGCTGACAGAAGCAACAGTGGAAGTTGAGAGTATGATTTTGGAGTAGGGGTTATAGAACGGTTCGTGAGTTAGGTTTGCTTGAAATAAGTGAAACAATTTGCATTTATTCCCTTTTTTCTCCTACTATAAAACCTAAGTCGCCGAATTCTTCCATCTTCATAAATATTTCTTCCGCCATGGGGAAAATGAGACCTTTCCACTTTCTTTGGCAGCAAATACTGTACCATAGGTACTAACTGTCTTGTCCATCACTGACCTTACATATGTACTGGGTACTGTATCTCACCACATACACTCTTAGAATGTGTTGAAACTAAGGAAAATGGAAGCGGCTTCTAGGCGATATAAATAATAAAGGAAAGACAAATCAACCCACCACATACCAAAGTGGAAGACTGCGATGAGAGAGAACACTTATGCTGACAAACAGATACACAATACAAAATATTTCGGCATCTGCCTTCTTCGGTGGTAGAAAAATGGGCCACTAGGCTCCATACATGTGTAAACAATGAACATCACCCTATTACTAACTAGGTAGAGGGGGAAGGGTGGGGGAACGGCTAAGGAGTAGGCTATCGATATATCGGCAATGTCTGAGATAATATATTGCAGGCGATGGTAAAATGAACATATGTAACAAGGGTACAGTACTGAAGCGAAACATTATATCTAGTAAAAATAAAAAAGAAAGAAAGTGATGGGTTAAGTGGTTGGAATTTAACGGTGGTTAAGGCCAGGTGGGTGTCTGGTATCCAGGATATTCTGGTACACTAGTTCCCATCTCCGGAGTTCTGCTGCAGTGGTGCTGTCAGGGAAAACACTGCTCTCACAGTAAACAGTCGTTGAGATTATTGGCATGTTCTGGTATCGGAAGTACAAGTTCCGGGTGTGGACTGTTTGTCTGTGGCCATTCATTCTAACTGAGAGCTGCTGTGTGGTGACTGGTGAGGCCTATGTAGGAGATAGTGCAATGGTGGCAATTTAGTTGGTATATAACGTGAGTTGTTGAACAGGTAGCATGTCCAATGATGGGGAAAGTTTCCCCTGTGGTGGGATTGGAATATGTAATGGAAGCATGCTGCAGGTTTTACAGCGGGGTCTATTGCAAGGATAAGACTCATAAGGTGCTTTTGGAGAGTCTGGCGGAGGGTATTTGTGGACTAGGATGTTTTTAAGATTGGGTGGTCTGCTAAAACATGCACAAGGGACACTGGGTAGAATTTTGGGTAAGAGAGAACGCATTTCTGCAAAGGAGCGAAGGAAGTCATACCCCAGTCGAAAGATATGGATAGACTCGAGGCCCGGAAAGAACTGGGTGACAAAGGAAGGGCGGGCTATGGTTCGTTTTCGTAGGAGACAGGTGAAAGTGGTTACGTGGAGGGTGAGTGATCGCGCTGTTTATGTACGAGATCCCTGGGGTAAAAACGGGAAATAAGGGCTTGGTATAGATTCTGTGAGTATTGATGGATAGAATGAGCATCAGAGCAAATGCGACTTCCACGGATGGCAAGACTGTATGGGAGGGAACGTTTGGTATGGAATTGATGGCAGCTATCAAAGTGTAGATATTGATGTAAATTAGTAGGCTTGATGTGGACTGAGGTATGAAGAGCACCATGCTTGAGCATGATGTCAACATCGAGGAATGTGATGTGCGAGCAGGAGAAGGGCCAAGTGAAATTGATGGAATTGTTGCTATTGTTAAGGGAATGGAGGAATTTGAGGAGGTGGTTTTCGCTGTGGGTCCAGAGTGTCGTTCAGGACAGTGGCCCGCAACCGGTGTGCCGCGGCACACTGGTGTGCCGCGAGAAGGTGAGAGGTGTGCCGCGAAATTTTACCCATTATAAGGAATTAATTATCAAATGTTTTATTATTTATATTTTAGATTGATGTGGCGCGAATTGTTACGTTTTATCGTATTCTAAGAAATTAAATGTTATTTATTTACTCACAGTTGCTGTTAGTTTTGTTTATTAATTATTTTTTTTTTTTTTTTATTATTCCTCGATTCTACAACTGCGCTTTGAGGTTCTATTATATTTACCGCATGTACTGTGTATTTGCTTTTCCCTCAGTCTAAACTGCATGGATTAGCAGGACTTTCCATGCATTATATTATTTTATTACGTTGTCGGTACTTCTCCAACAATACTTTGTTTCTGTACCGTTCCTCCGACGCATTGTTAGACATCACCATAAAAACAATCTACACGGTAAATGTGACTTCTTTGAAGTGTGTAAATTCCGCTTCTTACAATTACTCTAGTTACATCCAGAGGCGGCCCTAGCAATTTTTTTAGGTGGTGCGAGATCATATTATGGTGCCCCAAATGTGCAATCGCTTGTTCGTGATTAGGGTGTCCCTATAGACTGATTGAAGATGGCAATTTTTTTACATTTTACTCATATTATAAATGCAAAAGTTTGTTTGCTTGAAAGTTTTTACTGTTTCACGTCTAAACGGCTTAAAATAAAATTTGGAATAATGTATTGGTTATCTACTTTTATCCCGATCGAAAAAGTAGTTCCTGTGGGATTCAGATACGAATACGTGTACGAATGCGTTATGAATTCCACTCGAGCAAAGCCGTGGGCAGAAGATAGTCTTTATTTATTAATAATAACTCAAACCTCAGAAAAATTAGTATAGGACAGCAGCGGTATGAATAAGAAACGAGAGAAGTAACAAGGAATGCTGTATGTCTGAAAAGATTTATTTAAGCCACTGTGGTGAACTAAATGCTCACATCACGTAAAGGTCAAATTCACTTAGTTTTTAATAATTGGATTCTACACTTAACGTAGCGCTGTCGTCCATACTGCTAAGCACTCCCCACTCTTCACGCTCTATCTCAAGAAGGGTTAAAGCTATGAAATATTGTCTGTGACGAAATTTGTAGAGAATTTTATGCTCTACAACTTTTACAATAACTCAAAATAACATTTAGAGTAAAGGAAACGAGATATTTATAAAAACCGTTTTTTTGTGACATTTGACTTTGATTATCTTCACTGGCGTCCACGAGATTCTATGAGACTTTTGAGCCAACTTATAAAATATCAAAACAAAGGTTTGAGCAAGAGCAAATTTTCAGCTTGTTATCTTTCATTCCGAGGTTTGCCCCTTTTTTCACCTCATTTGACTGGATTACAACCAAGAGATGTATGTGATGCTTTAAGAGATTTAGCAGAAAATACAACAGATTGTCATTGGGTTAGTGAATGCCAGTCTATAAAAAAAGGAAATAACTACCTACGAATTTGTAGTTGCTCTCGTCGTATGGTATGACATTCTTACAAAGATAATGTAATAAGAAAAATGTTTCAAAACGAAAAATGCATCTACATGCGGCTAAACTTCACATGATGCATTTACACATTGGCTTGAAAATTATCTGGATATGGTTTCGAGTCATTATCCTTGGTAACGGCGAGAGAAACAGCTGGCTAAAACGATATTGACAAAGTTCATTATCGTGAGAAGGAAACGTAAAAGAACGAACTTTCATTATGTAGGAGAAAAAATGAAGCTCTTGAATTGCATGCGGAGGAGATTTTCAAAATATGTGCGCGCAAGTTGCCAACATAGATTTGAGGAACTTAAACATGATGAAAACACATTTGGTTTCATGCACAACATAAAAAGATTAAAGGAAACTAGTGATTGTAAAACTTCTGAAGCATTGCAATGACTTGCAAATATCTCTAACAATAGGAGAATACCTAGATGAACAAGAATTGTATGAACAACTCAATACGTTTATCCGTGTATAAGAAGTGATCCACGGCGTTATCTCGCTGATGAGATAATTAATAGAAAAAAAAAAGAAAAAAACACTAACTGAAGTGTACCCCACTATCGAAGTAATTAGTCCTGAGAATTTTTGCCACCATACCTGAGACAGTTGCGTACGCAGAAACATGTTTTTCGTGGTTAAAAATTATTCGATGTGTTAAGTTCGACTTTCTATTCTTTGAATTGAAAATGAAGTAGCTCATTCGTTAGATTTTTGTGCTTTAGTTAAATTTTTTAGTCTTAGAAAAAACCGCAAACATCATTTTTAAATCCTTGGTATATCTTTGATTGTACCTTAGTTTATCATCAATAATTTGTCGGCTTTATGTTTGATAACTTTTAATAACTCTTCTAATACAATATTTTAAAACACAAAATGTATTTATTTATGACTTTTGCATTTCTCGTCGATCATCAGAAATACGTTCTTTTGATTCTCATACTTTGCACAAAGGACAAGGGCCTCACAAAGATCTGCCGCCGCGAACCTTGTAATGGCTAACGTCGCCGCTGGTGATAACGAACTGCGGCGAGGTTAAAAACTCTATTGTCCAAAATAGTTTCGCAATTTTTTTTGTGATAGTCCGTCTAAATGCTTGAATACCACTTCCCATAGCTTTGTTGATCGGAAAAATAGAACAAAATATTTTTTTAAAAGAAATCCGTACTGATTTAACTGATGTTTTGGCAGAACTTGCTATTACCAAATTTAATGACAGCTACAGGGATTAAAAAATGCTCGAAGATATAGGTTCAGAATTCTGCTTTGGTCACCTTTGTTTCTTCCTATTATTTTCGATCCATTGTCATATCTTTGGCCTTACAATTGTTGATATCCAAATAGAACTTGTGAAAAGTATCATCGATAAACAGTCCGGTTTCCAGGTCCCTAAGAGTCACTGCCGGCTTGTTAGCAACGAAACATCCATGCACTTGGACTTTGTCTACATTAGTGTCAACGAAAGCAATGACATCAGGAGTTCAATTCATTGTGATGGAAAAGTATTTTATTACACATTTCATTCGTTTTAAATACATATCCGACATTTGTCTCCCTATAAGCAACACGCCGGAGATGCTCCGTCATTACAGGGTCATATTTTCCTAGTAGTTGCAATATTCCCAGGAAGTTACCATTATTAGAAAGTATTTAGTGTTTTAGATACAAAGCTTCCTCTGAACAAGATTTTACTGCATGTTAAAAAGAATACTTTGGACATCATCCTTTCCTTGATGTTTCGTCTTCAATCTGTATTTACAAATGCTTGTCTATGACACTGAAATTGTTTAATTTAATCAACACTTCTATCCAATTGATTATGGTGTGTTGGTGATTTGAGGAAATTTCGTGAGTTTTGAGATTCTCTTATAAGTAGCTCCAGTCATCAAATCCTTCTTTTCCCTAATAAGAATGAGACTTTCTGTTGAATAAACTTCAGTAAAAACAATATACTTTATCTGCATATTGAGAGTAAGCAAGCTATCTTTTTTATTTTTCTCCATTTGTCATTATTCTTTGAAAACGCATATTTGAAAAATGACATACATAATATTTTTTTATTTTTTTGCTTCTAGAATAATTATTTCATCTCTGGCTGCAGAGTCAATGAGCGACCATTTTAAAATATTATCATAATTTATACTTTGAAAATGCGACGGTGATGGTATGTCTGGTAACGGATAGCGTTCTGGCCTCGCATTCGGGAGGACGGCGGTTTGAATCCCCGTCCGGGCATCCAGATTTGGGTTTTCCATGGTTTCCCCAAATCACTCCAGGCGAATGCCGGGATGCTTCCTTCAAAAGGCCATGGCCGAATTCCTTCCCATTCCTTGCCCCCATCCTTTCCCGTCTCTAAAGACCACGTTGTTAAAAAGGGACGTTAAACTGTTACAAAAAAAAAAAAAAAAAAAAGTAATACTTTGAACTGCAGACAACATTCCAGCCATAGCTGAATCTTCTCGAACATGCTGCTTTTTATCATCGTAAGCTTCGTCTGAAGAACTTCTATTAAACGAAATAATCGTAGGCTTCCGCGGCCAGAGTCGGTTGATTCTTGGCTGTCCGCGTGGTGCCGCGTCATGTTCCTTGTAGTCGACGTTTCGACCCTCATTCTGGGTTCTTCTTCCAGGGCAGAACTATTAAACAAGTTTTCTTCCGCCGCGTTTTGAACTAGTTCTGGTGACGACGATTTAGATGACTTCTCAAATGCAAAAAATTTTACAAGCAATTTTTAAACCATCTTAGTTAAGCCTTGGTTTTGTGCGCCAGATAGTTTTTTTTTTTTGTTTTTTTGTTTTTGTATGTAGCACATGTTATGTCTGTAAAAGCATTATGCTTTATAAATATTTACGATACCAACGTTAATTGCAATCACCTAAAGTCTAGAAGTGGTACAAATAGATAACTAGATGGAATCTCGCTCCATGAACTCAAGACTACAGCCCAAAAGACAGGAAACAGGTGCGGGAGCCGCGGACCCGGGGAGTGCCAATTATGGGACGAATTGTGATTTTCTTGATTCGAATACGTCGAGCTTACTCGAGTCGCAACTTCAGTTGACTATATTCTATGATAACATACGACTGAGCACTAAGCTGAAGCTCTTGCGTTTATGAACTCTTCTGGATGATTAGTGCATTAAAATAATATGCAAATTGGGTTATTATAGAATTTATTTTTTGAGTAGACGATCTGTCACTGCAGTTACACTGTGTGTGGGGAGGGGGGTGGGGTGAAATAACGTCTTCAATTACCGAGTGTATCGTTTGTCGTGAAAAACTCAGTACCGCTGCTATGGTTCCCAGTAAACTGAAACGACATTTGTCAATGTTACATTCCTCTCTGTCAAGTAAAGATGTCAATTATTTTCGTCGGTTGTTGGAAAATAAATAAAAAACAAAGAACGTTCATGACCGCTACAGTACGTGTTTCGGAAGAAGTACAGGAAGCTAATTATAAGGCAGCCGAACCGTAGAGACCAAGAAACCACATACAATAATCGAAACGCTGTTAAAAAACCTGTTTGTAAAATGCTGAGAATAGTTCTGGGTTTAGAATATGCTGGTGAAATTTAAAAAATTCCTCTTTCTGCTGACACAATCAATCGTCGATATTAAAGACAATACAAAGGAGAAAAGCAACAAGTCAGAAGTTCTCACTTCAGATCGACAAGTCCACAGATATTAGCCGCCACGCACAACTTCTGGAGGCTTCGATGGTGATACAATTGTAAGTAACTTCTTCTTTTGCAAAGAACTTCCAGAGCAATATTTCGTTTGACTGATGAATATTTTCTCCTTAATGAATTAACATGGAAGGATTGCGTTAGTGTTTGTACAGACGGAGCGGCTGGTATGACAGGCCCAGTGAAAGGATTTGCAGCTGAAGTACTCGAAGTAAATCACAACGTACGATGCGATCATTGTCTCATTCACCGCCAGGCCATTGTTGCTAAGTCTCTGCCACCTTCTCTGAAAGATGTGCTGGACGAAGTAGTAAAAGTCCTGAACTTCATAAAATCGGAGCCACTAAATTCGCTACTTTTTTTCCGTTTTATGTCAGGAAATGGGCTCAGAACACACTACATTCCTGCTACATATAGAAGTACGCTGGTTGTCACGAGGAAAGGTGTTAACGCGAAGAGGTCCAGGCATTCTTGACTGTTGAAAGATATAAGTACGCGGATTGATTAAGCAAATGGTGAGTGGGTATGTAAGTTTGCATATCTTTCCTACATTTTCGTACACTTGAATGAGCTGAACATCAAAATGCAAGGTGGGAACGAAAATATTCTCATTAGTATGGATAGGATTAAAGGATTTGAGAATAAGCTGCATTTGTGGTTACAGAGGATTGAAAATGGGTGATGTGAGATGATCCAGACTGTATGGTCACTTGATGACGGTAATAAAATGGTGATGGACTTAGTTTATAGAACTTTTAGAAGCCTTGCAGCAGAGTTTCAAAAAGTTTTTTGGAGAATGTGTTGAAGATTTCAACTGGGTTCGTGATCCATTCGTTGCAAATTCGGAACGACTTGCAATTAATATTCAAGAGGAACTCGCAGATTTAAATGCTGGCAGAACTTTGAAATTCCTTTAGATACATTTTGGCAAACAATAAGGAATGAATATCCGGCTATCTCAGACATGGCAGTAAATGTGTTATTGCCGTTTCTATCTACATATTTATGTGAATTTGGCTTCTCGACGTTGACTGAGATTAAAACATCCAAGAGGGAAAGCCTCAAATCCATCGATGAAGAAATTTCTCAATTGATCAGCCACCTGTGTGCAGTTAATCAGGCACAAGTGTCAATTGAAGGTATGTGTACAATATTTACTTTAATATAAAACATAAAACTGCCGCCCGACCGGTAAGGTGTGCCGCAAGTTTTATGGATACCCTTGTGGTGTGCCGCGAGTGGGAAAAGGTTGCAGACCACTGGTTCAGGAAACTTTCCTCCAGACAACCAAGGATTAAATTGGCATACGATGGGGCCATGCGGGTGCCCTTGGCAGTACTGCGGTATTGGTGATATATTTTAGAATTAAAGGTACAGAAATTTTTGGAGAGAACTATATGGGCCAAGGTTGAAAGGAAGTATGTACTAGATTGGCTATGTGGCAGTTGTAGGTCTAGGTAGTGTTCTAGGGCACTGAGGCCCTGACTATGGGGAATGTTGGTATAGAGGGAAGTTACATCAATGGAGATGAGGTAGAAGTCTGGTGGTAGATGTGTGTGTATTGTGGATAGGCGTTCAAGGAAATATGGAGTGTCTTTCACGTAGGAGGGAAGATTTTGTACAAAGGGTTGGAGATGTTGATCCACAAACGCTGAAATCTTTTCAGTGGGCGATCCATATGCCGCAACTATAGGTCGCCCAGGATTACCAGTCTTATGGATATTAGGAAGAAGATACAGTGTGGGCGTACTAGGATTCTAGGGAGTCAGGAAGGAGATGGACTGAGAAGAGAGGCCTTGTAGGTCAAGAATTTTTATTTCCTGGCATATGGAGATAGTAGGACCTGTAGCTAGTGGAAGGTAGGTATTAGTATCAAACAGTTGCCTTAGGACCTCAGTTACAGTCATGGCGGTCCATCACTACCGTGGTTGAGCCTTTGTCGGCAGGGAGGATGATGATATGGTTTTTGGACAGTTCTCTCATGGCTCTAGTTTCCATGATTCTGAGGTTTTTAGAGTGTGAGATTGAGTTTAGGAAAGAAGGTGAAGAAAGAGTGGATGTGAGGAACTCCTGGAATAGAATAAGGAGATGGTTTTGTGGAAGCCGGGGTCGATCTAGAGAAGATGAAAGTTTAAACTGTTGTAGACTGGGCTCAATATCACTCTGTTGGCTGGTGTGTTCTCCTGTGACGGTAAAATGGTACTGCCAGAGAAGAGAGCGGCAGAACGCCAATGAGTCCCAGACCAAAGCAGCATGGTCGAACTTGGGGGTCAGAGAAAAAGTGAGTCCTTTGGATAGGACCAATATTTGAGGTTCAGTCAGAGGGGTGGAGGAGAGATTAATCACTGACTGTTTAGGTTTAACTGGAGGAGAGGCAGGAGCTTTTGGGGCAGGTGGTAGAGGGTTTGGATAGGGTAGATTGAGGAAGTGGGCCAAGCAAGAAGTCTTGACAACTAAGGGTGGAGTTGGTGTGTGATGTACAGGAGTGAAATGTTGATAGGGACAGGCTCTAGCTCTCTAGGCCTGTAGACCTGTCTACATGAAAAAATTTCTGTAATGATATTTTTCTAGTTAAATTTTTCTTAAATATTACGTATTGTAAATATAAACATTGTCTATTTGTCCAATCCACATAAACTTGAATCTATAAAGATTAGTAAAATATTAATCATCATTGTATTACACAAAAGAAGTTGGAAAAAAATTAAAGTTGAATTAGTATTTTAGAGAGAGAAAAGTTAACAAAAAAACTTTTGTAAATAATAGAAATAACAAGCTGATCTGATAGATGCTCAATGTTTAAAAATTATTTTTCCTGCAAATAATACCGTATATAGCTATGTAAAGAAATTGTATAATGAAAATTTTCCAAAAATTATATTTAATTTTAAAAGTATATACAAAGAAATGAAAAAGCCATAAATTTTATTTATTTTAAATGACAGAAAACACTTCTAAGATCATTAGGAAAAAATATTTTTTTTGGTTATTATATTCCCTTTGGTTGATATTGACTTTCAACCTATTACACACTTTCAGAAAAAAATTCATGAAAATTATTTTTTTCTATTTTTAAAATATTACTTGGAATTTTTTCATATTTTTTTCTGGAATCCTCATGCTTTCATTAATATGATTGTAAAGTCTCCATTTACATATCAAATATTATTGTATATTTTCATAAAAATTGACTGAAAAAATAAAAGAAATATAAATTATTTTCAAAGAGCAGAATCGTCAGAATTTGGAAAATACCAAACATTCAAAATTTCAATTGGCTGTAAAATGAAAACTAAAAAAAAAAAAAACAGAACTTTTCTATATAAGAGGACTAAACGCGCCAAGTTTCATCAAAATCCGTGTCGGCGGGTGTCAAAATGTCATTTTTTTGGTTGAATTCACATGGAATGACCCTTATTGACCCTTGTGCCCACTCGTGACTTGTTTAATGATGTATTTACTAATTTTGTAATGCTCAGAAATTGTCTTCATTTCCATAGTTTGAATGTAATCCCACCATGTAACTACTTGTGGTATTGGCCTATAGCATCCATCCTTCGCCACATTCTGTTGTTGAAGACCCAGTAATTACAATGCTTCACGTGTCCATGACTTACTACCATCATCTGCAGTAAGCGGTTATCCTGAGACCAATCTTCACAGGGAAGAGTCCCAAACCTTCAAGGCCAAACAAGACAAGAAAAATCAAGAGCACAACCAAGAGCATGGTCAAGTTTTCCTCAGCATTTGCAGTATTGTGAAACATGAATTTGTCCCTGCAGCACAAGAAAAGAATGCTCATTGCTCATTTCTACTGCAATGTCTTGGGATGCATTGGGGAAGAAATTTGCCAGAAATGGATGCAACTTTGGGAAGAGAACAACTGGATGTTCCATGATAACAATACACAAGCTCAAAGAGCTCTCACAACACCTGTTTTGCACCCAATACAAGATTGGCCTCCGCACCTCTCCTTCCCCCTTCTTCCTGTTTTTGAAGATAAAACTGAAGCTAAAAAATCATATACAAATAGATTAACACAATTTTTCTCTGCCCTCCTACCTACATCCATGGTGTGTAATGGGTCTTCTTCCCCTATCCTTTGTTATTTTCATTGCCCAAGAACCTTTTTCATTTCATTAGCATTGTTGTGTGTATATATTATAGTAACCAGGAAATAATAGGTGCATACTGTACCACCTTCCACCACCTTTACCAACACCGTAACTGGGGAAAGCTTTCCCATCACATGATTCGCCACTTGTGTTTCCTCCCACCTTAGATACCAACTCACTTGTAACCATTGCCCAGCCTCCTACATTGGACTCACAACAAATCCACTGGCCATCAGAATGAATGGACACCGACAATCTGTACACACCAAGAACCCTGACCACCCTGTATCTCATCATGCCACTATACATGGCACCAACAATTTTAACACCTTCTTCTCGGTCCGTGCCATCAGAGTCCTCTCAGATAAAAGCAGTATTTCAGAACTTAGAAGGTGGGAACTGGCCTATCGGTACCAACTGGGGACCAGACAATCTCCAGGTCTAAATTTAAGATAGCACCAATTTTCCTCCCACCCATCCCCCTCACTTCCACATTCTCCCATAGAACCACCACTCACCAGAGCCTATCTTTATAGATTGTGACTTCGAATTTTGCTTGTTTTTAGTTTTAACTTAAAATTTCTGATTTTTGTTTTTTGTTTTTTGTTTTTTTTTGCCCCTTCAGTTGTTGCACATGTGTCCATTACTTGGTGGGCTTTTGGGACCGTTAACTGAGGTATACTGCCCTTCCGCGACGGGTCCTTGTGTACAGTTTTGCTTTATACTTGCTATTCATCATCGTTTTGCAGCCTGTGCTCTTCTACCCCCACCCTCACTTCCTGCCATGTTGTTTTTCCCCCACCATGAGCCACTGACATTGTGGCTCACGCAGTTGGCTGCCGGCAGCGCTTGCGTGCAGCCATCTCACTTCTACTGAGGAAGAGCCATGCTCGAAAATTCTATTCTTTGTGTGTTCGTGTTTTTTTCATGTACCAACGCCGCAGGAATCCCCTTCTTTGGTAAGCGGTGGTTTTTTATCCTATCCTAATGTTCAATATATATAAATCTGGAAAGAAAGATACAGTAGACCCATCATTCACCAAAGGTAAAGGAATAAGTGGGCTCCAATGACAAAAATCACCAATAAACACACAAAAAAACAATGTTTCAACTCATACCTCTACTCCAATGTGACCTAAGTCCTTATACCTCATAAATATCCCCTGGAATTGATCCATAAGTAGACTGCATCTGAACTATGTAAGTAAATAATCATCAAGGACTGGGCTATTAGGACCAAATTTATTCCCTTTACTTATCAGTGTGGACTATCTTCTCCATCGTTTGTTGTCCGATACTACCATGCTGTTATTGATTCATACATGCACTTTAGATATTCAATCAATTTCTCCTGTAATTGAGATCATATTTCTAATTATCTGGACATTAAGTTCTTCCCATTCTTCACTATTTCATTTAAGTCAAGCAATGAACCATCTTCCATAAAGTGAAATATGTCAGTTCTCTCTATATGTCCTGCTTTCAATCTGCACCTAAGCAATAAAATTACCTTATACAATTTTGCTAGCATATAGCTAATTTTGGAGACATCAATTAATTCTGCATCATTACTACGGGTCTCCGAGTAGATAAGAAAATTTTTATTCTGTGAAATTAAGCCAACAATATATCATCCATCACTGATGTACAATTGATGGAATAAAGAATAAACAACTTTATTGAGCCTGTTTCTTCAAATATTTAGGTGCTCAGAAAATGCACTCTTTAATTTGTATTTATTGAAGTAAGTCCCAGTTAAAAATCATTACAAAGTAGCATGTTTATAAATACCACATGAGCTAACAGAAATGCCACAACATATTTCTATCAAACAAAAGTGATAACTTCTGTCTTCTTTTTTAGAACTATCTGGAAGATAAAACAGAGGGAAAAGAAATTATGACTTCATAAAGTTAGTGTGGAATGATAAAGAAATAGGAGGGAAAGAGCAAACAAGTTTACCACAGCAAAATTAAACCTTCCTTATGACAAGAGGAACATAAACATTTTATTTAAAATACTGGTGACGCACATCAAAATGGTCACTGATTCATTTTTCACAACAGAAGGGTAGAATGGCAGCAAAACAGCCACTCTTCAAAAAAATAAAAAATAATATTAATAAAAAACTGTTAATACATGTCGAAGATATTTGATATATACCACTGCATCAATCAGCTGCTACTGCAGTGTGTTTTCAGTAAATAACCAATAGCTCTACTAACCATCTTGTTTGACTTCTGTTCCTACATCCGGGAGTTGGGCGAACACAATTTCCCCCAAAGAGTCCTGAAAATATTGAATGAAAATTGGTGTTGAGTTTAAGAAAAAGCCAAAACAGTTTAGAATGCTGAAAAATTGATTATCTTTCATATTTATAACACTGTTGAGGGCTGGTGGATAACACTTAATTCAATAAAATGATAATATGTGTAAGTTGAATATTAAGTTTTACAGTATTTATATGACTAATTATCAAAGAATTACAAGAAAAAAGTTTGCAAATTATAAGTTCATAATCTGTGACCCACATAATGCAAGCATTAAAATTTTGTGGTCAATTTAAATTTACTTCCACTTTATGACAACCTGTTTTTGAAGTTTCCTTTATATTGCTAAACCTATACTATAATAACAGCATAGAAGACAGGACTGTAAAAAAAAAATAAAAAATAAAAAAAATAAAAAAAAAAAGTTAATAAAGAAAGGATAGAGAGAGTAAACCCATCACCTACCAAGGTTAAAGCATCCTACTCAAATGATTAAGGAACTCACCGGATATATTGTGCTGTGCTTTTCTGTAACCATTTTGTTTTCAGTCTTTGCAACCATCCTGCCCTTGATGGGTTACTCTTTCAGCCCTTTCCATATTAATCCTACAGTACACACTATATTGTTGCAGTTGTTCCAGTGAAAGGAGTTTGAAATTAAAGATTCTGTGAAAGAGAAATTAACATCAAATTTCAAAGTTAGTCATCAGGCTTCAAAGCTTATAAGACTGCTGAATGATCCCCTGACATGGTAATTTCAGAACAATCATTAGTTTTAGTTTCTAAATAGAAACCAACATGACAAAGATCATTTTTTGCCTGGTATATTTCCAAATTTCTCATCTATAACTCTTTTACTTTTAATGGCTATACCCTATCAACAGAAACTGCAGCATTTGTTGCAGCTTCCACCAACTACAACCCCAATTACAATAAGGCTAGGGGTCCCAATACTAGAATTAATACAAAGTATGAGTTTGAACATGGAACCATACCGATTAAGGGCAGTTTGGTTGCAGAGCATGGTGGGCTCTCAAACCAGGGCCTGAACAGTCAGTCACCACACCCACTGCTATCCCCCGTGTAACCATATGACCCAGCTTTAATGGTCAATAAACTACTATGAGAATCTCTCTAACTTTCTGTTCATGCATGTATACTCTCTATGAGTGCATGTAAATATACTTTCTAAGCCAAACCGTTTCATTATTAGATATAACTTAAGCCCCATAGAAGCACTATCCCTCATTAGGTGTTACCTCCTTACGAGCAGCCATGTTCTACAAAGTCAACCTATTTATCCACCACTCCCCACCGCTAAGGGATGCTGGATAACATGATAGCCCTTCTAGGCCATACACCATATACTGGGGACAAGGAATGGGAAGGAATTCAGCCTTGGCCTTTTGAAGGAAGTATCCCGGCATTAGCCTGGAGTGATTTGTGGAAACCATGGAAAACTCATGGATGCCCAGTAGGAGATTTAAACCGGTGTCCTCCCAAATGCAAGACTACAGTGTTAATCACCACGCTTGGCGAGAATCCTAACTCAAATTGGCATTATAGGAATTTACCACCCACTGGCCAAAATACAGGCTTGATTAAATATTATGTAGGCCTAGCATTCCTAGCATTTATAGCATCCTTTGTGAGTGTGGTACTGTATCGGCCAAACTATCTGCACCATAGAAAACTGGTGTATAGTACAAATGCCACCTCTACCCAGGACTACAACAAATTGGTGATTATCAAGCAACCCTACGATCCCTGCCAAGTGGTAAATTTTATCTCCCTACAGATTCTGGCCAGGAAGCCACATTTTTGGGACTGGTCAAGGAAGCAGTTGAAATTTGCAGGCTGAAACCTTCAACAGAGACTGCAGTCCATGACTTAGCGAGACCTGTAGAAATCGCCCCTGTCGACACTTCAAGAGTGAAAGTTGTGTGTGCTACCTACAACCATCTCCAGATGTGACCTTGGGCAGAGCTGTGAGTGGAGTGAGTACTCAGCTGACCAGCAGCAGTAGAAGAACTGATGTTATAAAGAAGTGTAAGGCACCAAAGACGACTTACAAGTCAGAAACTGTCAGTGTATTAACCGGTACAGGTAGATTCAAAACTGTAGAAAATAGCACAGGTAGCCATCAAAATAATGTGTTTTTGCAACACAATCCAGCAGTAGATTTGTGAAGATTTCATTGCAATCACACACCAGGAAAGACTTCAATCTCACATCAATTATACAACTAAAAACATTTAAATGAAGTAAGATCCATTCTTTCACTTGCACCTTCATCCAATGTCATTGATTGATACAGTGTAAAATATAAATGCCCCAATACCAGCTTTATCAACTTTCTTCAGCAGGATGCTACATAATAATAATAATGTTTGGCAGTCCTCACTCTGGAAGAAATGCAAGAATGCTTAAATGTAATACTAGATGATAATTCTCCTGTAAAATATTACAATACTGAAAAAAAAATATGATTAATGTGTACAATAAAGTCTATAATATTATTTTCCAACAATTATATATATTTTTTATTTAACTGCGATGGAGGACACAAGTCCTAATGGCAATATTTCTCCACACCCAGTTTGGTATTTCATGAATTATTATCTAAAATTCCTTCACTGTTTCAGGTAATTTTTTTTTAATTCCATTAGAAATGTATCCCAATCCTCCAATCCTTTACATAAAAAAGAACATTTTCCACTACTTTGTGACCATGGTCATCTCTTCATCTTGTCTATGCACTCACTACCCCTACAACTTCTGTCAATATCTACCTATGTTTCATTGCCAGTATACGAGGAGCAGTCAAAAAGTTCCCAGAATTCTATTATGATAGGATTGTTATGAGTTTGATAGGTCTGAACTGGTCATAATAGGCAGTGTGACTGCAGTGTAGCTGAAGGTAGGTGTATGTGCTAATCAGTTGGCACGATGTCGCAGTTTGAGCAAAGGGCGAACATCAAGTTCATGTGCAGATTAGGGAAATCAGCTTCAGAGACTTTGTTAGCCTTACAAACAGTTCACGGTGACGATTAGTTAATGCAAAAAGCCATTTACAAGTGGTTTTCAAGATTTCATGGTGGACAGGAATCGCTTTAAGACGAGAGTCACAGTGGGAGATCTTCAACCTCCAGAAATGAAGCAATGGTCGAGCAAGTGAAACAGTTAATCAGATCAGACCGAAGAATGACCATTGACGAGTTGGCACAAGAAGTGGGGATCTCATATTCTGTTAATAAAGAGTTACAATGAAATTTCAGGAACTTTTTGACTGCCCCTCGTATGCCTCTTGTACACCCAGCACTCTAGTCACTCATGTCTTTCAATGACTCCCAATCCAACTGCTGTATCAGTTACTGATGTACTCTGTGATAATTAAAAAACAAATCTAGCTGCCATCCTTTGAACCCTTCCATCTCCTGTTATTTGACACATTCATGTGGGTTCCACACAACCCCGCAATGGTTTTACCGAGCTTTTGTATCCCAAAACAATCATATCCATAGTACAACACCTATTCAAAGTGAATACAGGATTTTGAAACCTCTCCCTACCAATGTCTCTTGACCAACCGAATTTACTGTCAAAAGATACATGCAGAGAGTTAAACTTTGTGTTTTCAACAAGCAACTCCTCCTCCACCTTACAATCATAAAAAAAACTATTTTTGAATCTGTATACCTAATAAGCTAACTTTTTTCAGTATTAATCTTTATTTCATGTTGACCTACCCAACTTGATAGTCTGTTCAAATTCCCTTGTAGTTGTTTACAGTTCTATCCTGTTTTAATTCAATTATCGTATATCTTTAGACGAGCAATTCTTGTGTATATGTATATATATATATATTTCAGATCTCGGAAACGGCTATGGCTTTGGATGAAATTTGATATTTAGACAACGTTTTGACTTTTAAGATTATCTAAATAGTTGTCGTCCCTACAAAAAAGCAAGTTTACAAAATACGAACATTTTTTTCACTCAGTATCTCGAAAATGGCACTAGCGCCATCTCGTAGACAATTCAGGTACCAGAAAGCCAACAAATAGATTCTCTTTGATTTCAAAGAATATTTAAACAAACATTTCTTGTATACTGGCTAACCCGTGGAAATATTAGCACTGCAAGCTTAATTGTAAAACATTTAAAAAGGAAGATAATTAAAAATTTATCATTGGTTTTGTCAGAGGTGATACTTTACAGAAACTTCTTTGAAAATAATATTACCGGTACCAGTTATAAAGCAATCATCATTTACTTTTTGACTGTAAAAAGTGGTTGTTAGTTTGTCATTAAATACTACCATGCGAGGTATGAGCATACTTTTTTCGGAATGAATGAATTTAGCACTGATGATGTTCTGTAATTACCGTGGCGTCACAATCTGATGATGAATTCTTATAGAACTCAACGAAACATATCAAAAATAAAGAATAAATGTTATTGATATCTCGTTTGGTTTTCGAGATATAGCATGTCAAAAATCAGTTATAGGTATAGTTCCTTGTGCTTTTGGCGATGTTTCTTCTGGTCCAGGCCATATTTCAACCTAACAACAACCATTAGGAACAAAATAAAACATTGAAAGTACATTTCCATCGTATAGACATAGTGGTTTTGGTGGATTTTTTTTCTGGTCCAGACCGGATCTAATCCTAACCTCTTCACTTGATATATCAGAAAAATAAATTCTTTATTTTCGATTTGTCTTGATGAGTTTCATACAAATTCATCATCAAACTTGGCTATGGCGAAATTTATCTTCTGGTCCTGGTCGCATTTTAACCAACAACGTCAATTTTAAGATACGATATCTCGAGAACTAAGCGAGATAAACAAAAAACAATTTTTTTACTCTCCATTTTCTCATTGAGCTACATAAGAATCAATCATCAAGGGTTACCGTAGAATCCCTTGAATTACCACAAATCTCGCAACATTAATTAATCCCTGACTGGCATTAAGATTTCTATTTAACATAATAATTGCATTTTTCTTTGAAAGCAATTTATGAGGCGGTCTCACAAATGGATTTAGCGATTTGGATGAAATTTTATATGTACATAACGTTTTGCTTTTCAAGTTTTTAACATGATTAAAAAAAAGGAGCAATTTTTGTATTTCGCTTCTCAAAAACGGCTCTAACCTGAATACATAGAAGGTTCAGGTACCAGTAAGCCTACTGATGTTAGTTAAGATTCTCTTTGGTTAACTGTGCGCCTCAAAACGCCTAGGAAGCCTTCAAGCCTTTTACTTTAATCAAACTTTACTCGAAATCTTGGATATTGAACAGAAATCGAAAGATGCCGAGTGAAGATCGGTCACCCAGATACTGTAATATTATGTCACGTGCAAACAACCAAACTTATGTAAGAACGGAGACTTTCCTGGTGCATGGTTGCAATGAAGTCTTCACAGGTGTACTTAGAAAACACGATATTTCGATGGCTAGCTCCGTTGTCTTCATCGTGGTTTTATAAGGAGGTGCGGCACCTGGGCTGTCTCAGTATTTGACGGTCAGTCAACAAGTGCAGATGTCTCCACAACTGATGAAGACGATGGAGCTAGTTGTTGGAACATCAGGTTTTCGAAACACAATCCGGCGGTACACCCGTGTAGACTTCATTGCAAGCAAACTTTCATGACTGTAAGTTAGGGTTGTAACGAGGTCATATTTGCAGATGTGGAGGTTCAGTGCTTGACCTCCGAGGATGCAGATGTTTTGTGGAATGCGAACAGTTTTAGTTGAAAAGTTTTCAACATCTTGTCTATAGTCAGCAGTAACCCAGATGGGGAGGTGGAAAAATAAATTTATAATTATTTAGATTTTAATATTATTTTAAAAATCAAAATAGATATATTGTTTATAACAAATTCTGCCTTTTGCATAAGCCTAGTCTATTTCCAGATAATACTGCCATACTGATTTATTCCTTGCCTCATATTTCAACAACAGAAAACGTGGGATGATTTCACGAATGAATTAAATTATGTACACAGCTATACACACGTCAACAAAACAATATTTATCTTGAACTTTGCGGAGTTTGTGGCTTGACTAATTCGAGCGACAAGCACAAAGCTACGCCACTGCACATATCAGTGCCTGCCATTTACTTTTCCACCGCTCTAGCGGTTGGCTTGTAGAACATACAATGATCCAATTTTCTGATGTAGGACTCTTGCTGGGCTGTGAAAGGTGTTACACGACTACATTTACGATGTGTCGATGTTGTTGGACTCCCAGACAACCAACAAAGATCCTTGCCATCTAACATGCTATAATGTTAGATTGTGATTGGAGGAAACATACTACAAGTGTGCGAGAAGGACAATGGTGTGTGCAAGGAAGTACTAGTGGAAAGGGCTGTTTGGAACATCTTGTTGGGCCCCCTCCAGTAGTGTGAATGGGTGATCACATCATACACAGGGGGTCCTATAAGTTGGACCAAGGTCACTTTACATTCCCGTCGCTTAGATAACAACACCATTCAGTTCATTGTTACTTTTACTGCAGGATCGTAAGAAAAAACAAGCACATTGTTAGCTAAATGGCCATGAACCAAATAACACATAATATATGTATACCAATTTAAACAAAACCTGGTATTCATCTGCATTAAAAGCTGCATATGTGAAGGTAGGATTTCATGCAGATGTTCTGCACTTGTGGGTATGCGGCTCCATTGCATCCCTACAGTAAATCACCTACCTAATCATTCATCAAATAATGAACAGCAGTGGTCCCAATAAACTACTATTAGGCACTCCATCTCTTCTGATAGTGCATTTCCTACCCCTCTTTGGTTTCTACCTTTTAAGAACTCCTCTACCCACCAAGGCACCATTTCATACACTCTAATGGATTTTACCTTATATTTTTCCCCATTTTATGGCTCACTCTGTCAAATGCCTTGGAAAGATCTACTCATACAATATCAACTTGGCCCTTTTTATCAATTCCATCTTCAACTTCTTGCGTATAGTCCTCCAACTGAGATTCACAAAACTACCTTTGTCTAAACCAAGTTGCCTTTCTGTAACCAATTTTCTTTCCTACTACTACTGTACTTTTTAGTCTCGATAAACAGCAAGTTTGCATAATGAATTTAAATATTATTACAAGATATGGTACATTTGTCATATTCCTCATATTTAATACACTTGGGATAATATTATTCATACAAACCTGTTTACACATTTTGAACTTGCTTCATTCCCTAGTAACATTTTCAGGACCTATTTTCAACTTTTTAATCTGCTCATTTCTACATTCTACTCCACAATTATTATGAAGCTTCAAATCTCTTCTTTGAATATTTCACGAGTATTTCTTTAATCCCATCCTCAATGTGCATAAATATAGGTGTGATATATCTCTACTGTGTGTAAGCAAGGAAATGTGGCTTTAATATTTCATTTTGTGTCTTCTTATAAAATGTCATAAATATTTTAAATGCAGTGTGCTACAGAAATAAAACTTTAACTATACAAGAACAATTCTCTACTAATTAAGTGCTTACTATAGTCATATTCTTGAGTCAGTTAATTTCAATACTGTGATAAGTCCTACTGACAAATTCTTATGCTAAAGTGAAGGCTTTACTGTTGTATGAAAATTAAGTACATCTCTCTTGCTTTTTTTCAACAAATGTATCATATTTCTTTTTAGAGACCTTAAAATTTTATTTTTCAACATGTATGTTAGCTGGAAATATTCAATCAGCAGCACTTGGTATCGTTAATTCAACAACAGCTGTTAGTCATATGATGCCAAATACAAAACTGAGAGCATGATGGCACTTGTAAGTAAACATCAGTTTTGTTCCCATGTAGTTAGCGTCTCTCAGCACTGTAGGAGTTCTTTTCTGCAAGTTTTAAGTAATTCATTAGTTTAGCTTTTCTCAAAGAACACTGTTTCATAACTAGATTGCTTTCTTCTCATTCATTTAGACACTTATTTCAAATCATTCTTTGTTTTTTTTCCCGTCATATATGAGTTTTGTAGGTACTACTAGACCTTCATATTCTCCTAATTGTTGCTACTAAAAAATAATAATTTTATGTGTACTAATGACATACACCCCATCATATAACACTCCATATAATTTTGAATATTGTTTGGCAACTGTAACAAGAAAATATTTACACCCATTCAAGGAGACCACCAGCAAACATTGGGGACACAGAGGGGCTTGTAGTAAAGCTCAAAATTAATAGTTTTGAGTAATGTTAAGGAGTACTTCTCAAACATTATGAAAAAAAATTGCCATAAGCATACTGTGTCATGGTTATGTTAAGATAATATAACAATAACATTCAGTTGGTACAGAGGTCTCATGGTTAGAGTGAAGGATTAGCTGGTTGAACAACTGTGGTTTGAATGTTCATGCTGACAATTTTTCTTCTTATCACATGTTTTATTCCATGTAAGCAGTCATTAGCAAATTATTACTAACTAGTGTAAGCCCGTGACCGTTTTTTGCGTATCGTCACGGGTCTAGAATAGTTTCAATTTATAGGGTCAAAGATTCTTTTGTAGTGGCTTAGTGAAATTTGCATAAAAAACCAACGCAAGTTCTTCCTACCAATCAATCACTTTGTCAGTTCCACCACCAGCAGACATGTGATTTATAGTGTCAAGAAGGATAAAAATAACACTTTAGTTACTGCGTGAACAAAGGTTTTCCTAGAATCTTGCCTAAATATAATTTTCACGGATTTGCCGCCGGATAATGATGCGGAAAGGCAAGCTTGGCGTCTCTGCCATTGAAAATTTGTCTTTCACAACAGCATCCAGGAGTGATGCAACAGTTATATCTCTATTGAGAGATTGTAGTCATTTCAACATTCCTAACGACATGAATATTTTCCCCCCTTTTTTAACTGATGAATGTTATAGAGGGTAAAAATCCTCTTTGTTTTAAAGTGTGCAATAGATCAATACAGTAGTCAACAACATCAATTTTTAATTCCCTCTGTTACGTGAAATGTTACTTAGGGTACTGCAACATTTACACATAAACTATGACTGTAGATGATGCGATTGTTACTTTATGTCTCCGATACCTAACTAGAAGCTGCATAAATTCATAACTCAGTCGCCAAGCAGTTGAACAAATTATCCCGCAACAGCTAACAGGTCATGGAGAACAAAGGAAAATCACAGAGGAAAGTTTAGCAATATATTCTTTAAAAGTTTTTGAAGCTAAACTAGTATCAGATCAAATGCTTTGCTTACTAAATCAGACTTTGAAAACACGAGGGGGCTGCAGGTTATTCTTCATGAAACACTTACAATGAATAAAAGCATTCACTTTTGCATTCTTTAATTGAATTGCAACCTCACTTAGTGAGCTTAGTAGAACTGTTTTATACGCCAATTATTTAATAGTTAACACACTAAGTAAAAGTTTCCTCACTGAATAAGTTTATGCATTCTCTTTCATCCAAGTAGTTGTTAAAGTACACGAACTTTGTCCAAGACCAGAAATTTATGTGTTTCTTGCATACATGTTTGAAATATCACAAGTATTTAGATTAAAAACGCGGCATCAGCCGACAAAGTTATGTGTACCGACTGACTGCTGGATTACGACTGGCCCTGAGGCAAGGAAAATGGTGGCTTTATATACTCTCTGAACCATCGTCCTCCAGCGATTTCCAAAATTTCCCGATTCTCACGGTATATGATTTTTAATTGGATTTCCTTGAAACTCTGATATGTTATAGTTTAATTAATTTAGAATCTTGTTACAACAACTTTTCTTGTAATCCTACTCATTTTAGAGTTATTTGTTTCTAAAAGATACAAGTCACAAAGCTTCGATATCAAAATTCCGTTTTTCACCCTTTAATTCTCAAATTACTGTCAAACTGTTATATTATTAAATTAATTCTATTGATCATAATTTTGTCCTTGAAACTATTTTGTTTAAGAATTTCGAATTTTACTTTTCTCTCAAAAACAAATTTCTATGTTGTCTATAAGTTCTAATTTTGTTCAGTATGTGTCTTTCTACACTGACAACATAGTTTAGTTTGTGTTATCCTTTAAAATGAATGGTTTTTATTTATGTAAGTGTTTCCCATTGTTTCTGTTGGTTGCATCCTAACACATGGTGAAATAAACATACAAATTGCTCTATTTTCCCTAGGAAACTTTCTAGCATATACAAACCATGCATCACAATGCTTGCTTTCTCCTATATTCTTTGTAAAAATGAACTTTTAAATTTCAATTTCAAAAGATTTTTGTTTCTTATGACTTCAGTTTAATTTTGTGTTGAAAGTTGCTTTATTATTAAGATTCAGTTAGTATTATTTATTTACTGTATTAAATGCTTTGAATTACACCACTTTATGGGTATTAAGAAACTTATTCACTCACAACATGCACCTCCAAAACTGGACTTGTTCTGTGAATTTAAAGAGTCTAATTTTAAATTTAGGAAAGAATATCATTCCCCTGATTTTACATTGTGAAAAAACCATTTACACTGCAAAAAGTCTCCAAAAATCTCATACCTCCACTGAAAAATAACATATAAAGATGAAAAAAAATGACGTTATAAATTCAAAGTATTATCAAAAACTTCTAATGTCTAATACCAATGGAAAAGTTACATTTTTCACATATTATAATATCAAAATAACATGAAAAATGTTTGAACTACTTATTCTACTTGTACGACATAAATAAGTAAATTTAAATATGTACAAACATGTGAAATTATTTTGTTATCATTAAAACAACAGAAAAATGTTTGTTTGTTTTCATCTTAAATTTCTATTGCACTTAAAAGTGTACAATTTGTTCACATACCTTAATTGCTAAATCACTTAAAAGTATCCACCCTCATATTTGAGTAAGTTAAAAGTGTTTTCTCTTAAAACAATACATTTCTCCATCCAAAGATTGCATAGTAGAATTAAAGGAAATTCTCTAATTTCTCAAGTCCTGTCAAGGTCACCATGTTACACTAAATGTTACTTGAGGTACTGCAACATTTGCACACATATTATGACACATGACCATAAATGATGCAGATTGTTATGACTCATACGTAACTAGAAGCTACATAGATTTGTAATGCGGTCGTCAATTCCCTTAGAATAAATTGCTCTATTTTCTGATAGCCAAGATTCTTTTCGCAAACCATTCTTTTCTATTTTAATTTCCACATATGTCCATTCTCTGACATATGTCCTGATGGTGTATGTAGACAAATCTATACACGAAAATCCTGCTTTTTACCTTTTAAGTCTCAACTCACTATCAAATTGTTATGTTATTATTATTATTAAATGTATTTTTCTCTACCTTTTGAGCATACGTTTGTCTTTGTAACTATTTAGTTCAAGAATTTTGAATTAGGAAAGAACCACCACCAAGACCATCAATTCGTCAGTGGCATCAGAAGTTCGTTGAAACTGGTAGTATCCTCCATCTCAAAGGTGCTGGTCGACCATGCACAAGTGACAATGTTGAACGGGTTCGTGAGGCATTCACTTGTAGTCCCAAAAAATCTCTACGCATCGCCGCCAGAGAGTTCCAGTTACCACGCTCAACTATACACAGATGGTTGCACTTGTATGCAAGCCAGGAGATAAACAGAGACGTGCTGTGTTTGCTGCAAACATGTTGGAGAGAATGGACACTGAGGATGATTTCCTTAGTCGTGTTCTCTTCTCAGATGAGGCCACCTTTCACGTGTCTGGGTTACTTAACAGGCACAACATTCAAATTTGGGATTCTGAATCTCCGCATGCATTTAGAGAGATAGAGCGCGACAGCCCAAAGGTTAATGTGTGCTGCGGTGTTATGCACAACCAAATCATAGGCCCCTTCTTCTGTGCTGAGAAGACAATCACAGGCCCAGTTTACTTGGATATCCTAACAGAATCTGTTGTTCCCGAACTGGAAGTCCTTCAACCGACTGCCAACTTCCAGCAGGATGGTGCACCTCCGCATTGGGCTCATGATGTCAGTGATTTTCTATATAAACAATTTCCTGGTCGGTGGATAGGAAGAGGGGGTCCAATTGACTGGCGGCCTCGTTCACCAGACATAACCCCCTTGGATTTCTTTCTTTGAGGATATGTAAAAGACATCGTGTATCAAACCCCGGCTAGAAATTTGGCAGATCTCAGTCAGAGGATTTCTGCAGCAATTACATCAATTGATCAAGGGATGCTCCAAAGAACTTGGCAAGAAATTGAATATCGCTTTGATATTGTACGGGCAACTAATGGTGCACACGTTGAAGTGTTCTAGAGACAGAAACAAAACTTTGAGAGATACTCTTCAAAATGCAAAAAACAGCATTGTGATATCTCGTGCCAAACATAATTTATTCAATGTCGAAGTTGTAAAGATAATTCTGGGACACCCTGTATTTCTGTTTTGTCTGCTGGCTCTAATTTAACCAGAATGCGTCTCCCTATGCTGACAACATACTGGCATAGTTTCAGTTATGCTTTAAAATGAATGGCTTTTTATTCATCTGAGTGATTCCCATTGTTTCTGTTGACCACATCCAAGCATTGCTCTACCTTCTCTAATAAAATTTCTTCCCTATACAATCCGTACATCAAAATGCTTGTTTTCTCCTATATTCTTAGTGAAAATAAATGCAACAAAATCTGTTGACTTTTAAATTTCTACCTTAAGATTTTTACCTTTCTTTACGACTTCAGTTTCATTTAGAGTTAAAAATTGCTTTATTATTAATATTCAGTTTGTTTTATTTATTTACTGTATTAAATGTTTTGAATTATCTTTCTTTATGGGTTTTACAAAACTTATTCACTCATGATACTTTCTTTGTACTTATGAAATAAACACTTGGTATTTTATACAACAGAAATGGTAATACATTTAGGTAACAAACAATCTAACCTGTGCATGGTCTGATATTCCCACTGTTCCCACTTTTCCATCATACAATATCCATTCATGTTTTTCAGTGAACCTGCGCTCTGAAAACAGAAATTACAATTGATCCAATACTAAGTTTATATTTATGGATGTATTACCAAGCACATCAGACTGATTACCAATGTTTGAAATATACTACTGCAAATCTTATGTATTAATCTGATAAAGGTAACACAGTACACACAAGATTTAAGTAACAAAGTCACTAGTGAGAAACAACAAACTCTAGATTATTAACAAACAAAATTTGTATATGTATCAAAATTCGTAGTATTTGGGATGGCTAGTAAAAAAAAACACACACACACACACACAACAGGGTCAGATATTTTCAATAAAACAAAAACAAATTCAAACTTCCACAATTTTCAAAAACAAATTCAAACTTCCATAATTTTCAAAAACAAATTTCTACAATTTACTTTGGCAATTATCATATGCTGGAATAGACATGGACCCCACTTATCCTAAAACAGCTCTGTAAAAACTCAGCTAAGACAAAAGCCATGCATTTGACAGTTATTCATCTCTTACTACATTTGACATACCATTCCGTTAGCAAGTCTCAGTCTAAATAATATTACAAGGCAAATTACAACACATCTGTAATAATATTACCCACATCAACCCCTTTAAACTTTCATAATATCCACAGGATCTATTTTAAATTTTATAGTCTGTTCCAGTCAGGTCATAGCTCTTAATGTGTATACATCTGATCCCCTTGTCATAGTGGTTTTTTCCTTGTTTTTTGTGTGCTTGATATGGCCTTTTGCCTTTATTAGTTAAGGGTGATGGATTTAATTCCCTAGCCTTCCTTATTATCATTGCAAAACAGCATTTTGACTGTCACTATTATCAGATTTTCTTACATATTTATACATTATACCTTCTACATGAGATTCCATGCCTACTGCACAATCCAAGACCTTTATCTTAGGGCTTCCCTTATTTTTGAAAGTCAAAACTTTGTAACACATAGGTCCTATTTTTCTTTTATTTTGCCCTAAAACACCAGCCACATTTCAAAAGCTTCTAACCTTTTACTGAGAGTTTCCGTTAATGTCCACATTTCAACGCCATACAGGAGGACAGAGAACACATACCAGCGCAGGAGTCTCATCTACATGGTAATTGATAAATTATGGCTTTTAACAAGATTATTCATTTTATTGAAAGTAGCCCTGGCTTTACCAATACATGACTTTACTTCATCAGATGGATCCCACTGGCTATTTACTGTGGTGCCAAGATACGTATACCTTGACACACATTCAATGGCCTTCTGGTTAATTATAATATGGCATTGGGAGTTATTTTTTGCCAATGACCATTATTTTTGTATATATTAATGTCAAGTCCATATTCGTGGCTGCTTTGTAACACTATCTATAAGATATTGTAAACTTTCCTGACTGTAAAAATTACTGTCATCTGCATAGTGATTATTGTTTATCCAGTTCCCATTCAACAGTACTCCCATCTCCACATCGCTCAATTCCTCCCTAAAGATATACTCTGAATAGGTGTTAAATAATAAAGGGGACATGATACAACCTTGTCTTACACCACGAAGAATTTCTACTTCATCCGTATTTTCTCCCTTCAATCTCACATGAGCACCCTGGTTCCAATACAGGTTAATAATATTTCTCAGGTCTTTGTCATCTAAGCCAATAATTTTAAATTTTCTATCATTTTCTGGGGGTGTAAGGTTTTGGGAGAGACAATACTAGTCTTTTCCAACCAAATGTCAACCTCTCCTTCACGTGGTGCACCCTGTTTGCACGGACGAGGCTCTGGCGACTGAAAGATTCCCGGTATAAGGAGTCACCCACTGCTTGCCAACGGCCTCCGAAAGGAGGGCGGAAGAGAGGGGAGTGGTTCAGGGCACCCTCTTGCCCTTGGGGTTGGAAACGGCCCCTAAAGGCGGATGAATCAGAAATGATCAACGGCATGGGGATGCAGAAGGCAACGGGAAACCACTGCATTAAAGACCCAAAGGGTATCCCGAGGACATGTAATCCTCTCAAATTACATATATCATGATGGCCTCTTCCTGGGTAAAATATTCCGGAGGTAAAATAGTCCCCCAATCGGATCTCCGGGTGGGGACTGCTCAGGGAGGAGTCATCAGAATGGATAGAAACATGCTAAGAGTCGGAGCGTGGAATGTTAGAAGTCTGAATAGGGCAGGTAGGTTAGAAAACTTAAAAAGAGAGATGGAACAACTTAAGTTAGATGTTGTTGGGATTAGTGAGATTAAATGGAAGGACGCACAGGATTTCTGGTGGGGGGAGCACAGGATAATTAGCACACAAGCTGTCAATGGAGTCACTGGTGTAGGATTTGTAATGAACAAGAAAGTAGGGAAACGGGTGAGTTATTATGAACAGTTTAGTGACAGGATTATTTTGATGAGGTTAGAAACTAAGCCCGTCCCAACCACATTAGTACAAGTATATATGCCAACGTCACAGGAAGATGACGAAGAAATAGAAAAAATATACGCTGAAATTGAAGAATTAATCCAATATGTGAAAGGGGAGGAAAATCTAATAATCATGGGTGATTGGAATGCAGTAGTGGGAGAAGGAAAAGAGGGGAATACTGTAGGAAGTTTTGGTCTAGGAGAAAGAAATGAGCGAGGAAGCAGGTTGCTAGAATTTTGTGAAAGATATAAGCTAGTAGTGGCGAACACACTGTTTAAGAACCTTGCAAGAAGAATATACACCTGGAAATGTCCTGGGGATACAGGCAGATATCAGCTAGATTATATCATGGTCAAACAGAGATTCAGGAATCAAGTTCTAGACTGTAAAGCGTACCCAGGAGCAGACATACACTCGGACCATAATTTGATAGTAATGAAGTGCAGGCTGAAATTCAAGTGAATAAGGAAGCAGCATAAGCAGAACAGATGGGCGGTGAATAAGCTGAAACAATCTAGCACAAGAGAAAAATTTGCAGAAATGGCAGACTTAGGTCTAAGAAGTAACTGTGAAAGGAGCTCAACCGAGGACGAATGGAATGCATTAAAGACCGAAATAATGAACGCTGGCAAAGAAACATTAGGCTTTAGGGAACAAGCTGCCCGAAAACCTTGGATCACAGAAGAAATTTTGGAGCTGATGGATCAGAGGAGAAGGTACAAAAATGCTCAGGATGAAGCAGGAAGAGAGCAGTACAGGCAATTTAGAAATCAAATAAATAGGAAATGCAAAATAGCAAAAGAAAAATTGCTACAAGAAAAGTGTGAAGAAGTAGAAAAGGAAATGGTCGTAGGAAAAGTAGATGTTGCATATAGAAAGATCAAACAGAATTTTGGAGAAACGAAGAAAAGAGGTATGAACATTAAAGCTGCCGATGGGAAACCTCTTTTAAGCTCAGAAGATAGAGCTAACCGATGGAAGGAATACATTGAGAAACCGAATGATGGGGACGACTTGAACAATAGTGTATTGGAAAAGGAAAGCGATGTCGACATTGATGACTTAGGAGATCCTGTTTTGAGGACAGAATTTAATAAAGCTCTGAATGACTTGAAAGCAAATAAGGCAGTTGGATTTGATGAGATCCCTGCAGAACTTCTTAAATCTCTAGGAGATGAAGGAATCGAAAGATTATTCGAGCTGATATCAAAAAGTTATGAAACAGGAGAAATTCCAACTGATTTTAATAAAAATATCATCTTCACACTTCCAAAGAAAGCACAAGCCGACAAATGTGAGAATTATCGCACCATTAGTCTAACATCACATGCTTCAAAATTACTGACTAGAATAATATACAGAAGGATGGAAAGGGTAGTAGAAGAGATAGTAGGTGAAGATCAGTTTGGGTTTAGGAAAAATCGCGGTACAAGGGAAGCAATTCTGTCTTTAAGATTAATACTTGAAGGGCGGATCAAGAAAAACAAAGATACTTTTATGGCATTTGTTGATTTAGAAAAAGCTTTTGATAATGTTAGGTGGGACAAGATGTTCAAAATTTTAAAGAAGTCAGGTCTAAAGTATCGAGATAGAAGAATACTCTATAAACTATATAAGAATCAAGTGGCTGTAATAAAAGTAGAGGATCACGAGAGACATGCATCGGTTAAAAAGGGTGTGAGACAAGGTTGTAGTCTATCCCCGTTAATATTCAACTTGTATGTAGAAGAAGCAATGAACAAAGTCAAAGAAAAATTTCCATGCGGCATAAGTTTTCAGGGAGAAAAAATCAGTATGCTATGATTTGCTGATGACATTGTCTTGTTAGCAGAGAGGGCTGAGGATATTGAGAAGTTATTGAATGGCATGAACAAAATACTGAAGGAAGATTTCGGACTGAATATAAATCAAAGTAAGACAAAAGTGATAAAATGTAGCAGAAATGATACCAATAGTAGCAGATTAAATATAAAAATAGGATCGGATGCTATAGGAGAAGTGAGTGAGTTCTGTTACTTGGGAAGCAAAATTACAACCGATGGCCGAAGCAGGAATGATGTTAAAAGCAGAATAGCGCTAGCAAAAAGAGCCTTCATGAAAAAGAGAAACCTTTTAGTTTCAAATATTGATCTAGGAATTAGAAAGAACTTTTTAAAACTCTATGTGTGGAGCACAGTACTTTACGGTAGCGAAACATGGACTTTAGGAATACCGGAAAGAAAGAAAATTGAAGCATTTGAAATGTGGTGCTACAGAAGAATGCTAAAAATTAGGTGGACAGACAAAGTAAGAAATGAACGAGTTTTGGAAATGATGGGTGAGAAAAGAAGTTTATGGAAGAAGCTTACAGGAAGAAGAGACAGGCTTTTAGGTCATATTTTGAGACATGCTGGATTGGTTAATTTGTTAGTAGAGGGAACAGTCGAAGGTAAGAACTGTAGAGGTAGACAGAGATTAGAATATATGAAGCAGACAATTGAGGACGTGGGTTGTAAGGGGTATGTAGAAATGAAAAGGTTAGCACAAGATAGGAAGGGATGGAGGATTGCATCAAACCAGTCTAAAGACTGACGACAACAAAAAAAAAAAAAAAAAAAAAAAAAAAATCATTTTCTGATGCTTTACCCTGTCAAAGGCTTTCTGATGATCTATAAGACAAGCATAGACATCACAATTTATATCTCTGAAGCGTTGAAATAGTACTTGTATGCTGAACAGAGCTTCTCGTGTTCCCACTGCATTTCTGAATCCGAACTGTGCAGGTGATACATATTATTCACAGAGCTTATATATCCTTCAGTGAATAACCTTCAGATAGATTTTTAACTGCTTAATGTCTCCTATAACAACTAGGTCTTTAGAGACGGGAAAGGATGGGGCAAGGAATGGGAAGGAATTCGGCCATGGCCTTATGAAGGAAGCATCCCGGTATTCACCTGGAGTGATTTGGGGAAACCACGGAAAACCCAAATCTGGATGCCCGGACGGGGATTCGAACCGCCGTCCTCCCGAATGCGAGGCTTCAGATAGAGTTTCAATGTATGGCTCATAAGGCTCATTGTTCTGTAGTCACTACATGACTTAGCCCTGGGTTATGGTAATGTAATAAACTCTAATATGAGCCAATCTTAAGGAATAGGACCAGAGTTGTAGATGTCATTGAACACTGTGGTCAAGCACTTTGTAATATCTTCATCAAGCAGTTTAAAAATTCTGCATTTATTTTGTCAGGGTCTGGAGTTTTATCATCTTTCATTCCTTTTATTGCAGCTTGTACTTCAGTCAGTAAAATGCTTGGACCAGTTTCACATTCAAACTACATCTACATCTATACTCTGCAATTCACAATTACTGTGGGTGGCAGAGGGTGCTAAGCACCAATCCTATTTTAGAGTATTCCAATCCCAAACAGAACGAGGAAAGAAAGAATACATAAATGTATCAGTACGGCATCTTATCTCTCGAATCTTATCCCTTCTGTCATTGTGACCTAAATAGGTTGGCGGAAGAAGTATTTCGTTGCACTCGTAAATTAGAGATTTTCGCATATTCTCCAACAAATTTAAACGAAAACAATGTCGTCTGTCCGCCAAACAATCCCAGCCTAACCCACGCATCAGCTCTGTGACACTTACATAAGGACTGTAACTAGCGGTCACGAATCGAGCGGCTCTCCTCTGTACTTTCTCTAACGTGTCAATCAATCCCTTGCGATACGGATCCCAAATTGCACAACAGTATTCCAAATGCGGACGCACTAGTGTTTTGTACGCTATTTCCTTTGTATGAGCATTGCAGCTTCTCAAAATACGACCTATAAAACGTAGTTTAGAATTAGCTTTGCCTACGACGGAAGTTATGTGCAAGTCCCATTTCATGTTGCTTTGTACTGTTACGCCTAGACACTTCAGGGAATCGACCGTGTCAACAACTGAATTGTTAACTTTGTACTCGTGAGCAAACGGGGTCTTTTTATTACTTATTTGCATTGCCTTGCACTTTTTACATTTAAGTGTAAGCTGCCATTTACGGCACCATTCCGAAATAACATCCAGATCGCGCTGTATTTCTAAGCAATCGTCAGAGCACCCCACTTCCCTATAAATAAGTGCATCATCAGCAAAAAATCGCATCCTGCAATTAACGTTGTCACCGAGATCGTTTATAAAAATTAAGAAAAGAAGTGGTCCTATTACACTTCCTTGAGGAATGCCCGAAGTAACATCTAGCTTTGAAGAGGCTTCCCCGTCAACAACAACATACTGCGACCGACCAGTTAGAAAATCGCGTATCCATTCGCAGATCTGATCAGATAAACCGTACGCTCGAATCTTCGCCACAAGGCGGTTATATGGTACAGAGTCAAAAGCCTTCTGGAAATCCAAGAAAATAGCATCAACTTGTGATCCTGCATCGATAACCTTCATTACGTCATGTGAAAATAGAGCCAGTTGCGTTTCACACGAACGGTTCTTACGAAATCCGTGTTGGTTTGCTGTAAGTAACTCGTTTTCATCCAGAAACTTCATAACGTTAGAGCATATGACATGCTCCAGAATTCTACTGCAGACAGATGTTAGAGATATGGGTCGATAATTCCTAGGATCTCTCCGATCACCTTTCTTGAAAACGGGAATCACCTGTGCTATTTTCCAGTCAGAAGGTACTTTTCTTTCTTCTAAAGATTTACGAAATATATCTAATAGAAATGGTTCTATTTCTTCCGCGTATTCTGAAAATAATCTTACTGGAATACCATCAGGACCCGGCGCCTTCCCCCACTTCAGGAGCTTTAATTGCTTTATGATACCTACACTATCAATTTGAACTGGATCCATCTCAAATCTACACGCCATGCAAAAGCGGGAATGTTTTCCATGTTTTCGTCAGTGAAAGAATTTTTAAATTCGGTGTTAAATACGGTAGCCTTTTCACGGCTGTCATCAACTTCCCGACCGTCTTGTAGTAGAACTGACATATTGTTGTCACTACCACTAACTTTTTTTACATACGACCAAAATTTCTTTGGGTTTTCGTTGAGACTCTTAGAAAGTGAGTTGCATCTAAAGTCGTTAAAAGCCTCGCGCATCGCATTTTTAACATGTTCTCTTGTCTCAGCTAACTTTTCTAAATCACTCCTATACATCGTCGTCCTTGAGCGTCCATGTATCTTCCTTTGTTTTTTAAGTAACCATTTAAATTCACGTGTATACAACAGGGAGGTTCCGGACGGCTAACTGAGAACAGTTGTTTTACGTGTCTCTTCCATGCATCTCCGATATCTTGAGTATCAGCAATGACGTTACCCTCATTGTCCACTAGTTCACTGTATTAGATCCACTGTATTAGATCCACATCTGTCTGCTACATCTCTAACTTTCCTATGAATGTTGAAATTGTCATATTTCAATCATAGAGCCTCTATTTCAGCACATATCCCCTGTATTTCCTTTTCTTTAGCTTATCTTATTTCTGATCATCTTATTGATGTTTTTATACTCATCAGAATTAATTTTTACAACCCTTCTACTCTCCATCATGTCAAGAATCTAATCGGTCATCCATGTCTTCTTTTTGGCAAAATCTGATTTCAGGTGTTCATTTTTAATAAATAATACTATCGAATTTAGTTTTTCAATTTTTTCTTCTGTAGGCCTATGTAAAGTACGAGACATGTTTTTTCAGTTCATTATTGAGACATTCCTCAACCTGACTTCTTATGGAGGGCTCTTTTAATTTCCGAACATCACTATTCATAAGTGGGTTTTTTTTTTTTTTTTTTTTTTTGTAACTTTCTTCATCCTAATTTTAAAGACACCGACTAATGGATTGTGATCAGAGTGAATGTTAGCACTGCGGTAAGTTTTCACTGAAGTACAGCTGTTCCTGTATCTTTTGTTTAATAGGATGTAATCAATCTGATTTCTGATGGTGTTTTCCGGTGAATCTCTGGGAGACCTCCAGGTGTACAGGAATCTAGGCGGTACTTTGAAAAAGGTATTGGCTATTACAAATCCCTGTTCTCCTGCAAACGTGTTAAGTTGTTCACCTCTTTCGTTCCTTTCCCCAAGTCCATAAGGGCCTATAAAATCCCCCTCAGATCCTCTTCCAACTTTGGCATTAAAGTCTCCCATTGAGATCTTTTCTTGGTAGCTTTTTCAATACTTCTGTTATTTGGGTGTATAACTTTGTTACTTCTTCATCAGTCTAATATGTGGTTGGGGCATACAACTGGATTATATTCATCCGTCTTGGCCTGGCATTTAATTGTAGTAACAACAGTCTCTCCGAAACTGGGACAAAATTAGTGACACTCTCAGCAATCTGTTTACATATTATGATCCTACGCCAAACTGAAACTGACCACTGGACGCACCGGAATAGTACACTCGATGTTTCCTGATGTCACAAAAACCTGAACCTGGCCAATCACTCCTATCAGTACAAAGAATCAAGCTGATGAGAGCATTTCTATATGGAAATATACAATTTTGGAAGTGTATCTATAAATCTTACATACAGCACCATCATACGAGGGGGGATCAAATATAAACGGGATTGTTGTTCCTGAACATCAACAATTGGCAGTACTGGCCCCGCACTTCTGCTATGCTTAGGCGGGACCGTTAGGAGTGGGGAGAGCATGCTGTTAGATATTTCCCGCCATTTAGTCAGTAACGCTCACGATGTCGGAGCAACATGTGCACCCCTCCACTGCGCAACGCATTATTATAAAATTTCTTGCTCTTGAAGAAGTTACAGCGGTGGAATTTTCCAGAGATTGACTGCACAGTTCGGTGATCAAACATTTTCATGGACGCATAAGTTTTTCTGGCATAAAAAGTTCAAGGAAGGACGAGAAAGTGTGGAAAATCAGCAACACGGTCGCCGTCCCCGGACCAGCGTTACAGACGAAAACATTCGTGCGGTAAAAGACATTATTGACGTTGATCGACGGGCGAGAGTATCACAAATTGCAGAACAAGTCGGAATCAGTTATGGGAGCTGTCAAGCAATCATCACAAAACACCTACAGTTCTGTAAAGTACGAGGGTGAATCAAATATAAACAAGACTTTATTTTTAAAAATAATATTTTTATTTTAAGTGCAAAAAAGTACATATATTATTTTTTGACGTAATCTCCTGCTTTAGAAACACATTTTTCCCAGCGGATAGGCAGCTTCCCAATTCCTTCCATGTAGAAAGATGCAGGTCGTGTCTGCAGCCAATTGCGCACGTAGGCTTCCACCTCAGCATCACTGTTGAATTTTTGGCCTCCCAAAGCTTCCTTGAGAGGACCAAACACATGAAAGTCACAAGGTGACAGGTCTGGACTGTAAGGAGGGTGGTCCAGTGTCTCCCACCCCAGTTTCTCCAATTTTTCCCTGGTTAAGGCTGCTGTGTGGGGGCGAGCATTGTCATGGAGAATAACCACTTTCCTCATCGGTAGGTCTCGTCTTTTGCGGCGATATGCAAGTCGGACCTCACTCAAAATGTCGCAGTAGTAGGCCGCATTGATTGTCCTGCGCTCATGCAAAAAATCGAGGTGCAGCAAACCACGCTGGTCAAAAAAAACCGTAGCCAAAACCTTGCCAGCCGATAGTCGTGACTTGGCTTTCACTGGTCCAGGTTCTCCTTTTTTTCTCCACTCCATACTCGCTTGTTTGGACTCAGGGGTGTAGTGGTACACCCAAGTTTCATCACAGGTGATGATGTGAGTCAGAAATGGGTCCCCTTCTTCCCGAAATCGTACCAGAAGACGCTCACACACCTGAAGTCGATTCAATTTCTGTTCTGCTGTGAGAAGGCGAGGAACCCACCTGGCACACACCTTACGGTACCCAAGCTCCTCTGTGAGTATGGAGTAAGTGCTCCCATAACTTATTCCGACCTTACTTGCAATTTCAGAAGTGGTAAGACGCTTGTCATCTTCAATAAGCCGTCTAACACAGCTGATGTTCTCTGTAATGCTGGTGCGGGGTCTGCGATTATGGCTCTCATTTTCAACATGATGACGACCATCCACAAACTGTTTATGCCATGCAAACACTCTGGCTCGCGACAGTGTCTCTTTCCCGAACTGGGCAGTCAATCTCCTCAAGATTTCTGCCGGTTTTACACCTTCTGCAGCGAGAAACTTGATTATAACACGTTGCGCAATCGACGAGTGTACCTCTTGCTCCGACATCGTGACGGTTGGCACTGAGCGAGTCGAGGGGGGGGCTAACGGTCTTCCCCCACTCCTGACAAACCTACCTATCGCCAAACGAAGCGGGAACGTTCTCCCACCACTATTGCGCCCGAACGGCCGAAAGTCTTGTTTATATTTGATTCACCCTCGTATGTTCCAGATGGGTCCCTCACCTTTTGACCGAAAATCTGAGGTTGAGACGTTTGGAAGTCTGTCAGAGGCTTACAGCAAGGTTTGCGGAAGAAGGTGATGCATTTTTTAGTCGGATCGTCACCTGCAATGAAACATGGGTTCACCACTACACTCCAGAATCCAAAGAAGCCAGTAAGGAGAGGCGGAGGAAAGGGGAGGCAGCATCAGTGAAAGCCAAGACTCGACTGTCAGCTGGCAAGGTTCTTTCAACCGTTTTTTTTTTTTTTTTTGATCGGCAAGGCATTTTGCTGATTGATTTTTTGCATGAGCGACACACAATCAATGCTGCTTACTACTGCGAGTTGTTGAACATGGCGAGAGTTGCATATCGCCGCAAAAGAAGAGACCAACCGATTCGACAGGTCATTCTCCTTCACGACAATGTGCGACCCCATACTGCATCTCTTAACTGTCCCTAAACTACAGGAAATGCACTGGACTACACTTGATCACCCTCCTTACAGTCTGGACTTATCGCCCTGCGATTTCCATTTGTTTGGACCTCTTAAAGAAGCTCTAGGAGGGCAACGATTCAAAGATGACGAGTCTGTGGAAAACTTCGTGCGCAACTGGCTGGTGACGTGACCCTGTTATTTTTATGATTACGGCAACAAAAAGCTGCCTATACACTGGGAAAAATGTATTTCCAAAGCAGGAAACTATGTGGAAAAATAAATTGTAATTACCTTGTGTTTTTCAATAAATGAATTTAAATAAAAAATAAAAACCCGTTTATATTTGATCCCCCCTTGTAGAAATGAGTTGTTTTCTGTGATACAGAAAACTGAATGCAATATGCTAAGTCATGTATTCTATAAATCCTATTTTCAACATTATTATTCGAAAGATTTTTAAACTTATATATCACAATACCATTACACGAACACATAATGCAGTTTCTTATGTTTCATTGGCAAAATAAAGCTACTGTTTCAACTGCAAATTATTTTACTGATACTTTTAGCTATGCATATAATTTTGGGTATCTGGATGTAGAAATATACGAAAGGGTTTAGTTCTAGATACCCATACCAAAATTCTAGAAAAAATTTAATTATTATTATGTTCATTTATATAAATAATATATTTTGTTTGTCCCCACCTGAAGTAAAAACTTATTTTCCACGCAGATCCCGTTAGTAACATTTGCAGCTGCCTGCACAGTGTATGTCACAAACGGCAACAGAGAGACTTCATAAACAACATTGGCAGAAATGTTTACTAGGTTGTTGTCCATGTAACAGAAAGTAGTAATAGCGGTATTGCAATCTAGAACTAACCCCCTCACACACCATTATCACTAACACAAAGATGGATTAATTATTCTAGGACACACGTTTAATAATCTTAGTAAAAATATGAAAGTGGGAGATTAGCTTACTGGCAACTCCTATTCACACCAAGAATTAATTATGATTTCATGTATATATCTTAACCATGATGTGGTCAACTTACTAGAGGCTGGCTATCTTGAAGCATAGGACCGGACTATTTTTACGAAGGCAGAGACAGTGTGTTCACCACAGACAGCACTGTACTCTCTCATTACTTAGGCGACTGTGACCAAAGGGATATCATTCTCCTTGAATAATGGCCTTTAGCCATTACAGATATTTCAATAAAAGATATAGTAACTAATTAGGCCTATATGTTTATTTTTATCATATAATTCTATGTCTACTGTGATTTTTTAGAAATTTATGCGAAGAGGTTAATACATTATAAGTGATTTTAAAACTAAAATGTAGTGGATAGCACCAAACAGTTGAAAATGCAAGACACATTTAATGGAGTAGAGCAGCAGTGACATATAGTTCATAAAAATAGGGCATTCGCAAACTGTGTATACTGGTTACGTTTTACTGTGGTCCAGACCGAATTCTTTACACAAGACACTTCAAATTTCTGTTTTCTTTCTTTTTTTTCGCAATTGGTCCTAATTTTTCAAGAGGGTAGGCCCTAATCAAAAAATATTTTTTTTCCATTTAGGTTGTAATGTATTTTGGATCACAGTAATAATGACAGATAGGACATGACAATAGAGCATTCACAATATTGTATGCTGTGGTTACATTTTACTAAGGACCATGCTGCATTCTAAACACATGACGATTTTTTTATTTTTTTTTCATTGCAGTTAGTCCTAATTTCTTACAGGATGATAAAAGAAATGAAATTTGATTCTAATGTCTGCCTTCATAAAAATGATCCGGACCTACATTGTGAGATAGTCCTAGAGATCTTTCTTCAATATGGATATATGGAACAAGAATAATAAATACATACATGTTCCTGTATACTTCAAGCATTTGGAGAATAACACGTATGCAATGATGCTGAAACTACTTGCATTTAGTGATGTCTCACCATGTCATCTATGAAGTAATGTGCCCCATGTTTAATGCTGTACCACTCAATAGCAGTTCTCATTCTGGTCCAGGAAGTATTAGAACATAACCTCAACCTCCAATAAAATTGATGCTTGAAAATTAAAAAGTGTATCGCATGAAACACTACAGTATTAAATATCATCTCCTTCCTGTACTGGACATAACAGAGTGGTCGTATAGAAAGATGGTTAGGAACAAATTATTTATTGTGATTATGAAGTTCAATTACATTCAGTAATAGGTACAATACAGTACAATGCAAGGTTTGCTTTTTTATCTTGCATAGCTTTAATGATAGCCATACAAATGACGAGATTACTTCAGCATATATAAATTGCTTCTAGAGTATCGCAATCTGTAACTGTACCAAAATATTTTCCCTAAATGACAATCTTACTCAGAGTTATCAGAAAGATTTTTACAGTAACATGAACGCATAAAATATCCACGATCCATAATCAAAACATAACAATTCATTCTGAAAATTAATTGTAATTTAAAATGGCACAAACCATCCAGTTATCAGCAATAGTTGAATTTAAAAATCTCAATAGTATAAATGAGCTACACGTTTATACGTATAATTATACCGCCGGATACTTGCCTTCAACTGCTGGTTTTACTGATGTACTCGACCAACGGACCTCAAACAATCCTTTATCAAAACTGTTTTCATATTTATTTAATCTATGTAAAACATTACAAGTCAAAGTAGGAAACTGTTTCAAACGTAAAATCATTGCAATAGAAATATTCATTATGGATTGTTACAACCTAAAATTATTATCTCTCACGAATTATTACACATCCACCACGACGAGCAAGTCAAGTTTGGCACTACTCTGCACGCTCTGCAGTGCTACTCTGTTTGGGGCCAAAGATCATATCAAAATGTCAACAGTCTGATAAAAGTTATACAACAAAGTTTTTTTCCCACTGTTGATAGAGCTTTATTGGAAGCTTTCGTAACTCTTTGATCTGTGTTAAATAGTTGTAATACGATGAAATTCTTCCACTTTGCACAGGAAATTCAGTTCACAACCACTTCGTAACATTAGATGCCAAAATTCTTGATTTGTGGCTAGTAATTAACATAGTTTTAAATCGTCACATCTTTCAAAAATAAACTTTTTTTTTAAATTAAAATGTTTAAAATACAGTCTAAAACGGTAGCTAATACTACTGTCTCAAAAATATACTCTGAATTGGGTTTCATAATTTCACCTCTATTAATCTCAAAAACTATCAGGAAGAGTTCAAGGGCTTACAGTACGATTAGAAGAGCAAAGTACAAACAGGCAAGAATTTTTTTTTTCTTTTAGCCACCAGTCATATTTCAGCTGTGAATGAAAACTTTATGATTATTGAATAACTGAAGGAGCTTTAAATAGTGTACAACTGAAGATATTATTGCTAATGGTGTTGATACTTTTCTGCATAAATACGTAGGTCTCATTTTAATTTTTGCTTTAAATTTTTCAGCGTTCTAGAATATTCTCAATCATTTACTTTCCTAACTTATTCCACTGCATTGCCGACAAAGGAAAACTTTTCAATTTCTATCTGAAATATGTTGCCAATTATGTTTCAGGTTTTCTGTTCCAACAGCAGGTCACAACGCCCACGTGTGTGTTAATAGGCACCCACCACTATCGTCACTCGCCAACCTTCCAATTAGTAAGGGATTTAGGAATTTTCTGAGCTGGGGAAAAAACCGTGAGACTGCCACCGCTCACCCCCCTCCTCCCAAAAAAAAAAAAAAAAATTGTCACCTTCCAACACGATTTTACCGTGTTCCTGAAGTAGCCGCCCTGGGCAAGCACCCGGGTTTGTATCCCCCCCCCCCTCCCTAGATACGGCTCTGCTTCAAGTTACTATTATTATTACCAGTGCTATTACTATTGCTAACTATCTTGGAGCTCATCCTCGGTGGCAATTCCTGACGAATTGATTATGCGAATTTTTCTTAAAATTGTTTAAAATAATTTTTTAAGCAAGTTTTTCGATACATTACTTTATTTATTTAATTTTTAATCCGTGAAGTGTAGTTAAAAGCAAACAAAACCACGTGAAAATATGAGTAATCGTACAAATAAAGTATTCACTGATTCACTGGCAGATGAAAGTTTATCGGAATTAATGGAAATAGATTAAATTCACAAAAATTTAAACTATATCGTCCCAAATTTATCTTGCGTCACAAATTTTCCGCCCCCCCTCGCGCCACAATTTCATTACTAAACATATATATATATATATATGCCTACACTTAAAATATTTAAATTTTCCTTTGTTTTCCATGAGTTGTGGAAACCTTTGTCGAAAAATGAATACTCCTTCTACTATTTTCGAAACTACTCATCCAAAAATTCTTTTAAAACTTATAGCGATATGAAAGATGCTAAATTTACAGAAAACTATATCGATCTTTCTGGAATTTATGGTTTTTGCAAAATAAATGAAAGAGTAAATCTGACAAACTTAATACTTCAGCAAATAATTTTGTTTTCGACGGAAAAAATCAATGTATAATTATCTTGAATACGATAATAACTGATAATTTTCCAAGGTGTACAACAATTTTAAGTGATTTTGTAGTGTTTGACCTGTGTATACATAAACCTCAGGAAAAACAATTTCGCTAACAGTACAATGAATATTATTAAAAAGTAAATTCTTATTTCTGCTTTAATTAATTCAATTTAATACACATTCTGTCAATGGAACTTTTGGTGCAATATTAGTTATTATTCCTTTTTTGGTGATTTACAGCTTGGTGTCATTATTACCACCCTTTTAGTGTAGCCTTGTAACGTGTGGCCTCTGACAGCAATAAGAACATTCTTCATACGTTCTCCACAATATCACCAAGGTCGCGCCATCTGCAAAAATAGTTTAATTTGATTTGATTACAGTGGAGCCAAGGGCGTAGCCAGGTACGGGCAGGGGGGCGTAGCTGCCCCCCCCCCTCCCTAGCAGGACGCGGGTATGCGCTCGATAGGAGTTCTGCCAAACCGAAGAGTAAACAATGTTAAGCAACATTCAAAAATTAATTCGGTTCGCGCGATTTAAACCTGCTAGATACTGCCATCTGCGCGAAACAGACGTTAGCGAGTGAGAGGTGGCACAACGCACCACGCACGGTGCTGCTGGCGACTCTTTAGCTGCGTAGCGGCTATGCACGGCTGCCGTGCGAGCCATGTTCGAGCGTGCCAAACCGGTTATTTGCCACACGAACCATTTCTGTAGACCAGCGGTTCTCAAACTTTTATGCTCCGCGAACCCCTTTTAAATTTTCCAGACAGTGGCGAACCCCCTAAAAAAATTTTAAAAAAAAGCTTTAAAAAAATAAGAATTTTTATTTTCATAAAAGTAATACACTTATACAGAAGATTGTTGTCAGTTAATGTGATAGATGAGCTTGTTTTTTGTCGCATGTTGAGTCAATATCAGGAACAGTTTTACTCAATCTCAGTCTCATTTCATATTCGACATTCATTCGATTCCTGTATTTCGTTTTTATCATAACCAGGTGTGAAAACCCACTCTCACATAAGTAAGTTGTCACGAAGGGTAAAAGGAAATTAACTGCTTTACGTGAGAGCTCCGGATATTCTTCCTGTCTTGCTGCCCAAAAATCAATTAAAGACATCTTTTTAAAATCAGCATGAAGAGTACGATCTGTGGACATTTCCAGCAATGATTCATGTTGCTTAATGCTCAAACCAGAATTTATGCTTTTGGTGTGACCATAAATGGATTTCGAACCCAGTCTTCAGCATTAACGATATCTGGAAAATACCTTTTCAGTTCATCAGAGAGCTGAGACAAATGTACAATAATTTCAGCTTTTACTTCGGCATCCAGTGATAAGGTGTTGGTCGAAACAAATTCATGCAGAAGAGGAAAACATTCAATAACACCTGATATCATGCAAGTTTTCCAAAATTCAATTTTTCTTATGAGGGCTTGTATTTTATCCTGCACAATGAATATGTTACACGTGGAGCCTTGCATAGAAGCTTTCGTTTCGTTGAGAGAAGAGAAAATATCAGCTAGATATGACACCCTTATAAGCCAGGTTTCATCTTCAAATCTTAAGTTGAGGTTGAAGTCACTGTCCTTCACAAATAAATAGACTTCCTGACGCAGTTCAAAAAACCTAGCTAACATCCTGCCTCTTGACAACCAACGCACTTCACAATGTAAGAGTAATGAAACATGTTCACTGCCCATGTCCCGACATAATAATGCAAAAAGTCTCGAGTTGAGCGGACGTGCTTTTATGTAATTTATTATCTTTACGACCTCTGACAATACTGTTTTTAAATAATCAGGAATTTGTTGCACGCCAGTGTCACTCTGTGCAATGCACAGTGCATACTTTTGGCTTCAGGAGCAAGAAGTTTAATTCTAGTGATTAGTCCAGATATCCTACCTGTCATGGCCTTGGCACCATCAGTCGAAACACCAACACACCTTCTCCAGTCTATGCCATGTTCTTCAAAAAAATCATTGATGACGTTGAAAATATCTTCTCCTTTTGTCGTAGTCTCCAAGTTCTTGCATAACAGAAAATCTTCTTCAGAAATGTTTCTGTGTACATATCTAACAAAACTAAGTACATTCGGCAGTCCAGTAATATCTGTTGATTCGTCAACTTGAATTGCAAAATTAGTATTTTGCAGTCGTTCTGTTAGTTGATTTTCAACATTGAGTGCCATGTCGTGAATGCGCCTTGCGATTGTGTCATTTGAAAGTGGTATTTTATCCAGCAATTTTGCTAATTTGTCTCCTAGCACGCAACTGACCATATCTTTAGCAGCTGGCAAAATTAATTCCTCAGCAATATTGTATGACTTGCCGGTCTTTGCAATTTTGTATGCCACTAGGAAAGACGCACGTAAATAATCAGCGTTGGTAGTTGCAGTATTTGTCAAATTTTTTTTTGAAGAATCCAACTCCCTCTTTTTTCGAACAAAAAAATCTAAAGATTTGTTTATGTACTGCTGATGTTTTGTCTCCAAATGTCTTCGAAGCAATGATGGCTTCATCGAGTTATTTGCGAGAACTTCTGAACATATTACACACTGTGGCTCTGGGTACTGGGTGTCTTCTTTGCACACAAATCCAATTTTCAGATAATCTTCATCATATTTTCTTTTCTTTGTAGATGGAATGAAGTGTTCTTCTGGTTTACTTGTTTTCCGCGTATTTTCTTTCGAAATTGAACTTTCAGTAGACGTAGACACAATTTGACTCAACGAAGTTTTCAATGTTTCTGAACTGGATAACTTTTGAGTATCTGGGCATTTTCCGCGTATTGATCCGGTTTTTAACCACTGGTTCATGTTTTCACTTACTTTTTAATCAAAATTACTTATCAAATTTATTTCAGCCGGCCGAAATAAGTGCGCGCGCGGAGTACCACTGACTTGAGAAACAACTATACTAAACAATGCCGCGCGCTTTTTGTCAGTCACAAATTATTAAGTAATTTCAAGCCATTGTAGCCCTTTCTTAAGGCATTATTTTCCGTTCCTATTGTTACCAAACCTAACACGATTGTGAGTGGTGCCGAATAATGGAAATATATAGCATAATGTAGAATTTGAACCTTGAAAGATATTTGGCGTTCAAAAATTTACATATTATCTATTAATACTTATTCGGCACATCGAGTGAAAGGAGCGATATTTCTTTGAAGGCATTGTATTAAATGATGCATGTCACACGCGTGATACAATCAGTCTGCCACCATTACGTAAATCTCGCCGCGAACCCCCTATGATCAACTCGCGAACCCCTAGGGGTTCGCGTACCACACTTTGAGAATCGCTGCTGTAGACGATCGCGGCTGCCGCGCTGTCTTTTCGTGAAGCCACCGTGGACATTTCACGTGCACGAATAGCAGCAACTTTCACTGTGATGAATCACACTATACACTAGAAATCAAAACGAAAAGTGATTTGGTGGATATGGAAATTGTATTTTAATAGAATACAGTATGGTGAGAAACGCATGGAAGAAATGAGATATGAAGCCATAGAGGAAACAATAAATAAATTTTACGAGTTCCTAAAAGCATTAATTGAGCCAGTAAACACTCAGTTTCGGGAAGCGATTTCAATTACTGAAGACGCCGTGACTTCAAGATTTCAAGTAATTGGAGACTCGGGTACTAGCCTGCAATACCTTTTTCGAGTGTCAAAACAATCATTTTCTTGAACAGTTCCAGATGTTTTTGACGCATTATGCGAAGATCTGAAAGAATGGGCAAAGATAAGGTAACAGCACCCATTTTATACTAAATTTTTTATTGCTAAGTTTCTGTTGCCATTCTTAAGGAGAACTTACTTAGGTAAAATGTATTGAGTTAATCATGTCATTTGGCGATTCTATAGATACATTGATTGGAGTTTCAAGTGACTGTTGTGGTGGTAATGGAGGTGATACCATCGGAGTGTGATTAGGCTGCACATAATTTGTATTAACCGTAAGGCTAACGACTACTTTTAATAGTATTACTTACAGTACCTACAAAAAGAACGACTTTTATTTAATAACTATAGTTAGCTGCATTCGTTTGTATTTTATTTATTTTTATTACATAAAAAAGGAGACAGGACAGATCCAAACAACTTTCGAGGGATTTCACTTCTGCCAGTCGCCTACAAAGTATTTTCTTGTGCCCTCCGGTGAAGGTTGGAGAAGCAGACAGAACACAAGATTGGTGAATACCAAGCAGGATTCCGACCACACCGATTATGCACAGAACAGATCTGGAACGTAAAAATGATACTCCAACATCGTCAGTCAACCCGCACAGTGGTAACTTTTGTAGACTTGAAGAAAGCATGTGATTCGATTGACCGCATTACGCTGTTCAATATATTACTTGAATATGGAGTAGATAATAAAAATACTATTTTAATTCAACAAACTTTGACAAATACAACTTCAAAAGTGAAATTTATGGGCGAAATCTCTGAATCTTTTGAAATTAAAACTTGTGTTAAGACAAAGAGATGGGTTATCACCACCCCTGTTTAACTTGGTACTAGACAAGATCATTAGCATATGGAAAAAAGAAATATCTGGAATATATTTGGGAACAAAGGATAAACGAATCCCAAATCACTCCAGGCAAATGCCGGGATGCTTCCTTCAAAAGGCCATGGCCGAATACCTTCCCATTCCTTGCCCCCCATCCTTTCCCGTCTCTAAAGACCTCGTTGTTAGAGAGACGTTAAGCAGATAAAAAAGATAAATGAATCAACATAAAATGCCTTGCTTTTGCGGATGATCTAACAGTAATTACACGAACTGTTGAGATGCTCCATGAGATAGCTATCAAAACCGGCCTCCAAATCTCTTATGAGAAAAAGCAATATATGAACTCCAAAAGCACAAACCTGAAGCCACTCGTCACCAAATATGGCACTATCAAACAAGTTAAATACTTTAGGTACTTAGGAGAAATTACTGGAAATACTGGAACTGAGAAAGAAGCCTACAAAACTATGCTGAAAAACTGCTAAAATCATATGCAATTACTTGGAATACTTACAATAAGAAATCACTTTCCACCAAAGTCAAACTCCATCACTACCACACCGTCGTTCTTCCAGGAGCATTGTATGCGACGGAGACATTATCATTAACGGTAAATGTGAAAGGAATAAAAAAAATTAGAAAGACAGATACTGAGAAAAATATTCGGCCCCAAAATCCAAGATGGCATCTGGATGCGAAAAAGCTCAGAAGAACTGTATTCACTGACAGAAAGATTTACCTCACTCGCACGGAAAAGACGCATGAAATTTTATGAACATATAGCACGATTGGATGACTCACGACATACCAAGAAAATTTTCCACATCGTCAACGCTCCCCGCAAAACAAAGCACGCTGGTTTGTAGAAACCCAGATGGACCTCGCAGAAGCCAGCCTTGACCCATTGACATCATCACACAGTAAATACAGACAATTGATCACCTCAGATAAATTTGCCCCTAAGAGCCCAACATCAAAAAATCTGAAACTCAGAAATGCGTGGACGCAAGAGAGACGTCAAGCCCACAGCGAAAGGATGAGGAGCTTTTGGGATAATAAGAACAGCAAGAAGAGTAATGCAAATTAATGGTTCCACGCACTCCTTAGCGGGCTAAACGATATAATAAAAATAATAAACTAAGCGATTGTGAAACATTCGATAGTGTAAGCGCTAATTTGTGATAAAATATTTATTACTCTATAAATTACAGTATATTTGTCCTATTTGCCTGGATTCGCCCCGATAAGAGTTGAGTCCGTCCAACGATCAAATTGTTTCACTCATTCTGTGGTCATATCGATACTGCTACATACGGTGTTGCTGCCCACAGGCCCAGCTTCATATTAATTTCATCCGTATGAATTAAATACAATGGTGTTGGAGAGAAATGCTAAAACGCTGCTGTGTACCATCCTGAAAATCGCAACTTTTCTGTAGATGTTAAAGCCACTAATTTGAAATAAAAATTTAATCATGGTTGCTTGCAGACTTACGTGCCTCTACTAGTATAAATTTGTTACTCGACATATCCATGAATACTGCAAAAACATGTTTCATTACATTATCATCAATAAGCAGCAAACGATGCAAAGAACTTTCGGAAGAAATGTAATGATGAATACTGCTCACCAGAAGTAAGTAGAAGACAATCGACAAATCGTGTCATCTATAATATTTTCGAATATTTTCTGTAGTACACCGTACAAATGACTGGCCTTTAAGAAGTAAACAACAACATCAAGGTGTTCCTGAAGCCCTGCTGAAACTAAGAACTGATCCAAGTATTCTAGTTTTGAAACAGCATACTGAGAAAGTTAAAAAAGTGTCATGTATATCTCCACACAGATTCAAAATGAAATCATTGCACTGTGCGGCTTGGTAATTAAAAGTGAAATTATGCAGGCAGCAAAGAAGGCTTATGCTTGTATTGTATTGGCAGGTGAGTCGTGTGACATAACTGGGTAATAACAGCTTTCGATAAAAACTAGTTTTCATAACGAAGATAGGAATACAATCTGCAAAAAAATTTCTCGGATTCGTAGAACCAATGGCGTTGAATGACAAATTACAGCATCAGAAATTGACAGGTTTTTAGAAAGCTAAGGACATGGACCTTACAGGTGTGTTAGCCAAGGGTATGAAAGGTGTTCTACATTGGTGCGTGATATTGGAGGAGTTCAAAATTGTTTTAAAGATAAATATAAAAAAGCCTTGTATTTTCATTGCGGAAGCCATAGACTTAACCTGACTGTAAATAATTTAAATCAAATTACAAAACTACGGAACACAATTAGCACCATAGAGTACATCACAAAATTTTTACGAGAAACTCTTTTACACGGAGAAAGTACATGCCCAATATTTCAGCTTTATATGAGACCCGTTGGTATAAAAAATATGCGTTGTTTACTATTTTTAACGAGAATTTTGAAGACATAGCCAATGGACTTTCGAATGTTTTTAGAGAAGGTAATGATGCGTCGAGGAAAGGCGCTCACCAGTTACAGTGCGTTGCTACGAAGTCAGAATTCATTATATGCATTGGATTGAATACTCAGGATTATTGGAACCTGTTGTCACTGCGTTACAATCAAAGGTGATCGAGATGTATACATGCATGGATCAAATTAATAGAGTAATGTCAGTCATAAAAGATCATCGCAGCAACGCGGACACGGAGAGCTAAAATATTTTTAACAAATCTACCAGAACCGCAGCTGCCATTGGAACAGATTTGAAAGTCCGGTGCATTGTATGTGTCCAACAACGTCGTCCCTATCACCCTCCTTAGTCTCTATACGATTTTTGAAAGGGTTCTATTTTCATGCCTTATTTAAATTCCTTGATAGCTTCTCTGGAGAAATATTTTCCGATTATACGTTGCACTTTTACACGTTTTGTTTCAAATCTAACTCTAGTTATTTAGTGAATAATCAACTATGGTAAGTATTCAGTTTAAAATCAATTACATGCCTTACAGTAAATCACGCCAGGTTTTTTAAAAAATCTGTTTATCAACTTTTTTTTTTTTTTTTTTTTTTTTTTTTTTTTGTTGCTGTCGTCAGTCTTTTGACTGGTTTGATGCAATCCTCCATCCCTTCCTATCCTGTGCTAACCTCTTCATTTCTACATACCCCTTACAGCACACGTCGTCAATTATCTGCTTCATATATTCTAATCTCTGTCTTCCTCTACAGTTCTTACCTTCTACTGTTCCCTCCACTAACAAATTAACCAATCCCGCATGTCTCAAAATATGACCTACCAGCCTGTCTCTTCTTCCACAAACTTCTTTTCTAACCCATCATTTCCAAAACTCGTTCATTTCTTACTCTGTCAGTTCACTTAATTCTCAGCATTCTTCTGTAGCACCACATTTCAAATGCTTCAATTTTCTTTGTTTCCGGTATTCCTAAAGTCCATGTTTCACTACCATAAAGTGCCGTGCTCCACACAAAGAGTTTAAAAACGTTCTTTCTAATTCCTAAATCAATATTTGAAACTAAAAGGTTTCTCTTTTTCATGAAGGCTCGTTTTGCTAGTGCTATTCTGCTTTAACATCATTCCTGCTCTGGCCATCGGTTGTAATTTTGCTTCCCAAGTAACAGAACTCACTTACTTCTCCTATTGCATCCGATCATATTTTTATATTTAAGCTACTAGTATTGGTATCATTTCTGCTACATTTCATCACTTTAATCTTGCTTTGATTTATATTCAGTCCAAAATGTTCCTTCAGTATTTCGTTCATGCCATTCAATAACTTCTCAATATCCCCAGCCCTCACTGCTAACAAGACAATGTCATCAGAAAATCGTAGCATAGTTATTTTTTCTCCCTGAAAACTTATGCCACATGGAAATTTTCCTTTGACTTTCTTCATTGCTTCTTCTACATACAAGTTGAATATTAACGGGGATAGACTACAACCTTGTCGTACACCCTTTTTAACTGATGCATGTCTCTCGTGATTCTCTACTTTGATTATAGCCACTTGATTCTTATATAGTCTATAGAGTATTCTTCTATCTCGATACTTTAGACCTGACTTCTTTAAAATTTTGAACCTCTTGTCCCACCTAACATTATCAAAAGTTTTTCTAAATCAACAAATGCCATAAAAATATCTTTGTTTTCCTTGATCCGCCCTTCAAGTATTAATCTTAGAGACAGAATTGCTTCCCTTGTACCGCGATTTTTCCTAAACCCAAACTGATCTTTACCTACTATCTCTTCTACTACCCTTTCCATCCTTCTCTATATTATTCTGGTCAGTAATTTTGAAGCATGTGATGTAAGACTAATGGTGCGATAATTCTCACATTTGCCAGCTTGTGATTTCTTTGGTAGTGTGAAGATGATATTTTTATTAAAATCAGTTGGAATTTCTCCTGTTTCATAACTTTTTGATATCAGCTTGAATTATCTTTTGATTCCTCCTTCTCCTAGGGATTAAAGAAGTTCTGCAGGGATGTCATCAATTCCAACTGCCTTATTTGCTTTCAAGTCATTCAGAGCTTATCAAATAAGAACTTGAAACTATCACTTTATTTGCAAGGAATTACATATATAGCTAGCAGCCGAGAAAGCGCTTCTGCCTCCTCATTCGTTGGTTTGATTGAAATGATCATAAATAAAAAAAGTTGTGAAAAACTTAACAACTTTCTGTACCTTTTTGAGACCATTATATCTGGGAATTACCTTAGTATATGGATGAACCAGTGTTATGGTCACGCTTTATGCTTCAATTGAGGCGTGCAGGTCTTCGTGGTCTACATCCGAGTCAAACTTGTTTCTGTGCGTTCAAGTTTTCTTTTTTGGGGGGGTGGGGGTGGGGGTATAAAACGCCGACAACTGCCAATTGTGTGCTGTGTGGTGAAAAGTACAATTGCAGGTAGCAAGGCAGAAAGTTTTCCATGACACTTGTTCCGTCTGATCTTTTGCCGATAACATCATTTCAACAGCAACACCAAAGCCTGTCAGTCGTTCTTTGGCCAAACTGATGCATTGCTCCGTGGTGCACGAACCGCATATTCTAAACAAGCTGATATTAAAATGTGCTTCTTTGCGGTGAACATAAAGTTCAAATATGGGTGATTTTTTTTAGACGTCCATTCAGCAAACACTCAACGAAAATCTTTGCCATTTCCCCTGAAGTATTCAAACTGAACAATTATGTCAACCTTTACAATATTTGAAAATCTATATATCTATAAATGAGAAAACGAGAAAGTTCGGATGTGTGTTTGGATGTACTTCTGGAATAAATCACGCCTTAATAACTCAACATATTTAAATGAAATTTGGCATGAAGTCAGTTAATTGCGTGCGAAGTGTGATAGGATAGATTTTATCCCGTAAAAACGCATAGTTCTCTTAGAAATTGCCATTAATATCAATTCGGAAACAACAAAGAGTTTCCTACTTCGTAGATAGCCGTGCCACGTTTACTCTTTGCTTTTTACGTATATCGCAAACACTACCAGAGACAATATACTACACTACACTACTTTTCAGAAATAAAAGCAAAAACCTTCTTACATATGCAAGTTTGTGTTTAGTTTAAAAGCCATAAAACCGACGCACTTGAAAAATAATAGTTTGGAAGCACGAAATATAAATCTGTACTTAACCTTAAGTTCAGGAAGAGAATTCTTCAGTTGCATACATGAAATGGCATAACACCTCAGGTATCACACCGTAATTCCGTTCATAAGCCTAATATATGCTTCATAATATATGTTAAAAATCAAAGTTTGAAAAAAATATTAAATACTAAGAGTATACCAGCACAAAAGTGACAAAATGGTCGTCCGCGAAGAGGCCGTGGCTCGAGCGCAACGCCAGGGTCCCAAGAAGTAAATGTGCTATCGGTCTGAAATTTACTACACACGTTCCTAAATGCATATTATTTCATAAAACGGTGCATATGAAGCCGTCAAGCGTATGAAAAATGTATGAAGTTGTTTGAAATATGGGTAGCTTGTTAGAAGTAATCACGCAATAAATGCACGTTATTAGTTGTTAATATTTATTCCACGTGTTCTTAAGTCTTCATTATTGGATAAAAACTGCTTTCCACCTGCAAATTGCCGACACTTGATAAGAAGAAAATCATTAACATTTACAATTCATATGTGCGTGGCGACATATTGGATTTCAATGCTAAGATATATTGCATGGCAGCCTACCTTCCAGGGTAAAACATGGCGCTACCGTAACGGATGTTGGATACAGAGAATTTAAGTTAGTTTAAATTTTTGATAATAGCAGTTGCGGTTAGGTTGAAATGCAGCCTGGACCAATAGTTAAAAGTAAGAAAAACGCAGAAAAATATTAACATGTAATAACGTGAGCGGTAATAACATTTATTGCGTGATAACTTGTAACGAGATACCCATATTTCAAACAACTTTATACATTTTTCATACGCTTGACGGCTTCATATGCACCGTTTTTTGAAATAATATGCATTTAGGAACGTGTGTAGGAAATTTCAGACCGATAGCACATTTACTTCTTGGGACCCTGACGTTGCGCTCGAACCGAGGCCGTTTTTGTATGTTCGTGACGAATATGAAACAGTTTCGTTTCCACCTCGGTTCGGTTTATTGCCTTTGTTTCTTTTTTTCTGCTATAGATTCTCTGTAACATCACAAATTATTTTTAACAAAATTTAAAAACTTAATAGAAGATAACAAACCCTTTTTTGTTTTTTATCTTAACTTTCTGTAGAAATCAGTGAAATAGTTGCTTATGAAAAAAAAGTGTTTTTTGCTTACTGTTGAATATTCTGCTAATAACTATTAAATCCTTCACTTAAAACGAATGTATTCAATAGTCTAAGGTAGAAACTTTTCGTTTCGAGAAGCCATGTTAGTAGTTTACACAGCGATATACGTCGTCACTAACACGGCGCTTATGAAAACAGCTTATTTATTACTCTAATAATTACTAAATTCCAGCTGCCTGATGCTATAACAAGAATATTCAGGTCCAGGTAGCATTTCAACCTAACCACTATCTACGCTGATATTTCCACTACAAAATCAAACGATAGGGTCACACCTAACACATTAAACGAATCGGAACTAATTTCGAGTTGTAGCAACAGTTTCAATATGAGGTTTCCTTATTAGCTTAGCATAAATTATCATAATTAATTGTATTATACACCTTCAGTATGAATTACAGCTGGACGCGTACTAACATAATCACTGTATTGTGACGTAAACTTGACTTGCAACATTAACGTAAGAGTTGTAATGAATTTTGGACTTTCCGTTGTACAGCGTAAGTTACGAGCATTTTAAAATACGTTTTTAAATTGCGTTATTTTAATAACTGTCATGGTCCTGATGCCATAGTTCATGAATTTATTATTTACTTCGCTTTTACAACCACCATATTACAAAGGTCATTTTTCAGACAGATTTTAGCGGTTGCTTTGTATCACGGTCTGAAATTAATGGGTCAAGTTTATATCGCAATTCATGATGTCACTAACAATCAAATAGTGAATGTATTAATGTGCGGTTGATAGAACCCTTGATATTTTAGCAACAATATTGGTGGATTTTGTGGTTTGGTTGAAATACAGCTTGAAGCAAAATGACAACTGAAACTTTATAGTAGTTTAAGATGATTTCATGAGGGCCAATTTAGTGACATGTATCGCGTTGTACATAAATTGTATCAAAATATTAATAATAGCTCCGGAACAGGTAATATAAATCTGTACTTCAGTTGCGGACGTAAAGTAGTGTGACATTTCAGGTATCAGACCGTAATTCGATTCGTAATATGTGTGAAATATCAAAATTTGAGTCATAGTACTGATTTCAAAGGAGCTGTATTAACGAAGGTTATGGTAAGTTTGCTACACTGCCTGGACCAGAATCTGGTTACCATTGCGAATTCTGACTATAAAGACGTCAGAATCTGCTCAAGAAGTCTACGCCACTAAGAGGGCGTCCATTAATTACGTGGGGTGAAATGGGGTGGGGGGGGGGGGCGAAATCCGGTGAAATCTCACGTAGCATTTGAAACTCCTGAAGGGCAGTATAGCTAAAAAAAGAAAAAAAGATCCACAAACGACGAGGATACCGACTTTAGGGGGAGGGGGGGGGGTTCTCGGAAGTAGGAGAGCTAAAAAAAAGGATCTAAGAAAAACTACAAGGTCGGTAGTAGGGTTGGGGAAGTCCCGTCAGAATCTCACGTCATTTTAGGGGGAGATCTCACTACGGGAGAGGTGGGGGGTTAGGGATTACGTAAAAACATCTTACGTAATTAATGGACGCCCCCAAAGTGAGTAATGTTTGTAACCGTGTCTTTTGGCGTGCGTTACATCTTTGTTACCTACATCCCGGCTTTGACGAACGCTTTCCATTGAAGATTAAAAGCTAAGGAAGTAGATGACCAAATTTGCAACCCTAAAGGAGAATTTTTTCTGCTGGTCGTACTCTGAATAGTAACATAAAATTTTATACCATAACACACTTTCAAGCGGACGAGGTCGCGGGTAACTGCTAGTTTTATTATATCTTATATCTTTAAACGAGCAATTCTTGTATATATATATATATTTCGGATTTCGGAAACGGCTGTGACGATTTGGATGAAATTTGGTATTTAGATAATGTTTTGACTTTTAAGATTACCTGAATAGTTGTCTTCCCTACTAAAAAGCGAGTTTACAAAATATGAACAATTTTGTCACTCCGTATATCAAAAACGGCACTAGCGCCATCTCGTAGACAATTCAGGTACCAGAAAGCCTACAAATAGATTTTCTTTGATTCCAAAGAATAAGTAAACGAACAGTTCTTGTATACTGGCTGACCTGTGGAAATATTAGCACTGCAAGTTCAATTGTAAAAATTTAAAAAGAAAGATAATTAAAAATTTATCAATGGTTTTATCAGAGGTGATAACTTTACAGAAACTTCTTTGAAATTAATATTACCGGTACCAGTTATAAAGTAATCATCGTTTACTTTTTGACTATAAATAGTGGTTGTTAGTTAGCCATTAAATACTACGACCTTAATTATAAAACATCTTTCGATTTCTGTTCAATATACAAGATTTCGAGTAGAGTTTGATAATAAAGTGCATAATTAAATATTAATACATCTACAAATTCCTGAAAAGCCGAGTGCGAGTGCACATACGAAAAAACGGGTTCTGAAAAATAGAATCTTGCCTTTTGAATCGTCTGACCTTGTGCTTTATTGTTTATAACGAAGGTTACTTCTTATGGGAATTGTTTTATTATCATTTTGAAATGCTGATCAGAAGATGTGAGATTACTGCGAGGTATGAGCATAGTTTTATCGGAGTGAATAAATATAGCACAGATGATGTTCTATTGACGTCACAACCTGATGATGAATTCTCATAGTACTCGATGAAACATATCGAAAATAAATAATAAATTTTCTTGGTTTTCGAGATATAGCATGTCAAAAATCAGTTATAGGTATAGTTCCTTGTGCTTTTGGCGACGTTTCTTTTGGTCCAGGCCGTATTTCAACCTAACAAAAACCACTAGGTACAAAATAAAACATTGAAAGTACATTTCCACCATATAGACATAGTGCTTTTGGTGGATTTTTTCTGGTCCAGGACGGATCTAATCCTAACCTCTTCACTTTTGAGATATAATATCCCCAGAACTAAGTGAGATATCAGAAAAATAAATTCCTTATTTTCGATTTTTCTCGACGAGTTTCATACGAATTCATCAAACCTATGGCGAAATTTGTCTTCTGGTTCAGGTCGCATTTCAACCAACCACGTCAATTTTGAGATACGATATCTCGAGAACTAAGCGAAATATTTAAAAACATATATTTTTTACCTTCAATTTTTCTCGTCGAGTTACATAAGAATCCATCATCAAGGGTTATCGTAGAATCCTTTGAATTACCACAAATCTCGCACCATTAATTAATACCAAACTGGCATTAAAATTTCTGTTTAACATATTAATAGAATTTTTTTATTTTATTTTTAAAGCAATTTGTGAGGCCGTCTCGCAAATGGATCTAGCGATTTGGATGAAATTTCACATGTAGATAACGTTTTGATTTTCAAGTTTTTAACACGATTTTTTTTTTTTTTTTTTTTTTTTTTTTTTTAAAAAAAAAAGGAGCAACTTTTGTATTTGGTTTCTCGAAAACGGCTCTAACCTCATTACGTAGAAGGTTCAGGTACCAGTAAGCCTACTGATGTTAGTTAAACTTCTCTTTGGTTAACTGTGCACCTCAAAACGCCTAGGAAGCCTTCAAGCCTTATACTTTAATCAAACTTTACTCGAAATCTTGGATACTGAACAGAAATCGAAAGATACCGAGCGAAGATCGGTCACCCAGGTACTATCTTATAGAATTAGGAAATTGAAATCCACTTTTTGAAAAGAAATCTCAAACACAATGAAGTACAGTTCATGTCAAAAACATTTTAACACATCATTTATTCAATAGATCTTAAAGTAGTCAATAGTTGTAACCTTTTCGTATTGTTTCTACCTTCTCCTCAGAAACAATTCTAACTGTATCTTTTTTGTGTGTACGATCTGGGAGACAGTTTTGAAATAGGACGACGTAACTCATTATACTAACGCACACAACAAAAACAAACTGGAGTTCTTATAAAATCTTAAAGTGTATCTATTTACTTATGGTCACGAAGGACGACATAAACACACATTTGTTACCGTGAGTCAAATTTCAACTTGACGGGCACAGGTAAAGTGGAGATACAACCGGTAGAGAACGAGTCGGACCGGAAAGTCGCGACAGGGAGGCAAGATGACGAAGACTGAAACATGTTTTCACCCGATTTTATGGATTGCGGATCCGTTTAATTTTCGCGTTGCAGGATTGAAATCCCTAGTTAAATCCCCGTTATAGTTTAAGTATGTCATTTGTTGATTAAAAAAATCAACAAAGTTTTTTTCCAATACTTAAAATTTTTTGATTATCAAATCGAACTCTGGATAAACTATGGAAGGACAAGGTTATGAGAACAGAAAATCTTTGAGAACTAGACCTTATGAAAGAGTTAAATGAGGCGGAAATATCATTTTCTGCGGCAAAAAACGCAATTCTAAATTCCTTGGCTCAACAACAAGCAACATAGAGTCATGGAGGGAGGAAATATATGGAGACGACGCAAGAGACCTTCATCACGCATTGAAGTGAAGCAGGGCGGAGGAGGAGTGGGGGGGCATGGCCGGAGTGGAGGGGGCATGACCGCTTCCATACAGACACGGGGAATATGTACAAAAACCTCAAGGGGACTCTAGGATAAACGTGACGCCGCAATCTGGTGATGGATTATTATGTAACTCGATATGACAAATAAAAAATGAAGAATAATTTTTTTTGATATCCTGCTTAGTTTTCGAGATATTCTGTCGCAAATGTGAAATGGTTTTGGTTGAAATTCAGAAGAAAAAATTTGATGATGGATTCTTATTTAAAAAGACGAGACAAATGAAAAATAAAGAATAAAATTTTTCGATATCTCACCTAGTTCTCGAGATATACTGTATCAAAAGTGAGGTGTCTTGAGTTGAAATGGAGAAGAAAAATTTCGCAAAAGTCAAATTTAATGATCGATTCTTATGTAACACGACGAGACAAATCGAAAATAAAGAATAAAATTTTTCGATATCTTGCTTAGTTTTCGGGATATACTGGGAACATCGCAATTGTTTGGAAGCGCAATATCGCCGCTGCCGCCACTGCGCATGCACGAGCCTGCTTCACCAATTTAACGTCACTTCTTCTCCATATATTTCCTTCCTCCATGCATAGAGTGTCCTATACACTGAGGTCAACGATGCAAGAGAACCATCTAAACTGCTTAGTTTACACAGAAAATTTATATATATATATATATCTATATAGTCCATTAATAAATTAATTAATGGAATATATATATATATGTATTCCATTAATACATTTTTTTTTGTAGCATGCATATTGTCAGTTTCCTTTTCCCTTCCCCTTCCCCTCCCCTCCCCCCCCCCTGGACAAAATCTTGGCTACGCCCTTGAGTGAACGCATGCTCCAGTGGCAATATCCCTTGTTATCTATTTACCCCCTTTCTTATTATTATTATTTTATTTTATATCTATCGAGTATAAAATTCTCTTAACAATCTAATTTTACCCTTCACGAATTTTAATTTTTCAGCGTTTTTACTAATTTTTTCCATTCTCTGATTCCCTTACCCCGAAAATAAGAGGCTCTCGCAAGGTTATGGCATCATAGATTAAGGAAAACAGGGAATGGAAACCAGCATAGAGAAAGCAGAAAGTTTTATTAATATCATTAACAAAGTTTTCACAACAGAGAACGTCCCGATATTTAATAATCGTACGTACAAATTTATGAAAGACGTCGATGGAATAACAAAACTACTCAGAAATGTATAAAGCAATAAGGCTCCATGACCAGACGATATTCCTAGTAGATTCTACACTAGGTACGTGAACGAAATTGCGTCGTATTTGACGAAATTATATACCTCCCCCTTGGATCAAGAAAACATACACGCTGAATGGAAAACCACCATCGTAAGTCCAGTAAAAGTGAAAATGTTAATGGATCTCAAAATTATAGACCTATCTTATTAACTTCAATATTTTATAAGATTTTAGAACAGATCGTTTATTCAAATATCATGCAGTTTTTGGATGGAGAGCTTTTAAACCCAAATCAATATGGATTCAGAAAAGGTCGATCCTGGAGCACAACTTGCACTTTTAATTCACAACTTGTGCCGTATTACAGATAAACAATCGCAGGCTGACTAAGTTCTATTAAATTTTTAAAAATCTTTCGATACTGTGCCTCACGTTAGGCTATTTACGAAACTTCATAGTTATGGAATATCTAGAAAAATATGCGACTGGGTTCCAGACTTTCTTAAGAGTAAAATACAGTGTGTAGTTCTCGACGGTGAGCTTTCATCACTGACCGAAGGGAGGTCCGGGGTTCCCCAAGGGAGTGTGATAGGGTTCCTGTTGCTTCTCATATGCATTAATGATTTGTGCTACGCAATAAGGAGGAAAAAAAGATTATCTGCTGATGATGTTATTATTTATCATGAAATAAAAACCCAGGACGACTGCGCTTTGTTATAAGGCGATGTTATGAAAACAATCACGCGGTGCAAAGTTTTACAGCTGGAGTTAAACGCTAAAAAATGCCAACTTATGCAAATAAGAAAAAAAGGCGATTACGCTAAATGCCTAGAGGTAACAACAGTTCGTAATAATTTTGTTATGGAATGAATATATTGAGAAGGTAATTGGGAAAGAAAATCATATGCTTCGATTTTTAGGTCGAAATTTAAAACAGTGTACATCGGACATTAAATCGATTGAATACAAAGCACTGGTGCGTCCTAATTTAGAATAATGTTCCGTATGGGGCCCCCATCGAAAGGGTTTTTTTTTTTAATGGCATTCGGCTACTGGGCCATACAGCCAGCTCAGTGTGATTTTTTGCTATCAACTATTGACACAAGGACATTATAACACGGACAAGACATTCACAAACACAGCACTAAACACCCATGCCCTCGGCTGGACTCGAACCGGCGACCTTCGGTACGCGGAGCTAGCACTCTAGTCGAAAGGGGTTAATGAATGCATTGGATAAGATCCAAAGAAGAGCCGTCCGATTATATACTTGTATATATATATATTGCTGGAGGGAAAGCCTAAGTCCGATGTTGAAGGAGTTAGGTTGGGAAGACCGGGAACACCGAAGGCGTTGCTCTCGGCAGAAGCTAATTGTAAAATTCACGACTAACATATTTCAGGATGACAGCAAACACATATTACTACCAGCAACATTCATATCTAGGAATGACCCAGAAAATAAGTTTTTTTTAAAAAAAAATCAGGGCTAGAACCAACTTATTTCTATACTTATTTTTTCCTCGAGCTATTAGGGAATGGAACAGGGAGGAGTTCCGATAAACTTAGAATCCGATAGGAATAGGTCTCGATAAAATGCTACAGCCATACTGATCTTGGTTCTATGTTTTTCCCAGATTGCTCCAGGCGAATGCTGTGATGGTTCTTCAGAATAGCCCGTGGGCACCATCTACCATATCCCGTATATCCTCTCCAATGCACAAACGATTACACGGGGATAGGTGCAATGCACCCTCCACCACCTACTTTTAGTGAATCGCGCAGTAATAATAATAATAACTTGCTACCTTACTCGTGCAATCGGGTGGCAGCTTGTACTCATGATCATCTCTCCCATGCAGCACTTCTAATTACTAAGCAAATATCTCATCACATACATACACATCGTACACTCGTAGCACTCTTTTCAACCTCATACTGCCTCCCAACCAAGATCTTTTATTATATAACAGCCGAATCCAAACCTCAGGCGTTACCGCTCACCTGCCACACGTGGTGCAAAAATTTTCTCCATAGCGTCAAAAGTCATTCATTCGTTTCAGGATTAAAGCAAAAAGCAATATTCTCTGGCACAATAGCATCTATGAAATGAGGAACAGACGTGTGCTTCAGAAAGCATAGCTACCAAAGATAAGAGCACTATATGTTTTGGGAATTGTTTACGTCGGATGTGGAATTTTTCCGACAGTAAATTCTTTTAATCTCAGTCTCGAGATATTTTTGTTCATTTATTTTAATGAATTATTAGACAGCCGACAGCTAGGTGTCGAATGCCAGAGAGCATTGCGGGCAAGACGCGGGAATGTAGTCGGTCACTGCATTCTTGAGAAATAATCCCGGCACTCACTGGGAGTGATTTCTGGAAACCATGGAAATCAGAAACGTAGATAACCAGTCGGGTGATAGAACCCTTATCCTTACGGTTGCCAGATCCGAACACCACCACTCACTCACCAGGGTGATTGAAACTATTCCCCTCCAGTACAACACTATCTCCCTAAGCTTCTCGATGTAGATAGATCCTCACAACGCACAATCCGAATACAGCAATCGATCTCGTTTTAGAAGCAGAGGCCAGGGTACCAGCATAGCTTTGATGCTATTAATCGGCCAACATACGACGTTCAGAACGAACAAAGCTTACTAGGACACTGGATGAAAGAGACATTGTGCGATGAAATTATCCCGGCTTCACCTACTGGAGTCCCGTAATCTTGATATTGTACAAATGGGCAACGAACTTCTCTGTGCCGTATCGACGAATATTCCTTAGGTAGCATATTTCTTTGTGAAAGTATTGTTCATTTTCTTTAATATTATGACAGAATTCTTACCTCCTCCTCTCCGAGTCGCCCTCTTTATTAAAATATTATAAGACAAAAATGTTATCAAAATAACATAGAAGCAACATTTACACTCTGTGATTAACAAAATTTTGGGTGTCTGAGGGTATCATGCAGCAAAACTATTTTCTGTTCCATGCATTCCAATCCCAAATGGCATGAGGGAAGAAAGAATTCATGTATGTATCAATGCAGCACCTTATTTCTCTCATCTTATCTCTCCTGTCATTGTGAACCAAGTAGGTTTGTGGATGAAGTATTTCATCGCACTCGAAAATAAATGTGGGGGTTGTCAATAAGTTCAAATGAAACCTACGTCATCTGTCTGCTCAAATTCTCAGCACAATATATGTATCAGTTTGTGATGCTTTTGTAACTACTAACAAAAGTAGCCAAATGTGGATGCACGAGAGTTTTGTACGTTATCTCCTTTGTGGCGTATAATTCTTCAAAAATTTGACCCAGGAATGGCAGTCTAGAATTAGCTCTACCTACGACAGAAGTTATGTGCAAGTTCATTTTTTTTATCTTGCTTTGTACCATCATGCCCAAATACTTCAGGGAACCAACCAAATCAATAATATAATTGAAATTAAATCTTCAAGAGTTCTCCACCGGATAGTGTCGTAGAAGGACGAGCTTTCGGTGGCTAGCTCTGCCTCTATCGTCAGGTATGGTGTTACCACTGTGACAATTTTAAGGTAGTAGGAACAAAGTACAACATTTTCATACACACCGTTAAGATCAAATGTATGACCATATCAAAAGAATATGTGAGACGCAAACTGGTAGCAGATGGAAAGATCATAGAACAAGTTAGCATAAACGATTGCAGGAACTCAAATAACTAACAATAACAATTTGTTCCAAGAAGCAACTAGTCAAATTATTAAGGCACTAAGGATAAAACGTTACTTAAAATAACTTCAAATGGTGCAATTAAAAGACGACTGTCGAAAACAGAGCAAGCATGTATAATGCTACAATAATACCTATCTACTCTGCAGAAGACAAGGCTGACACGATCAAAACAAAAGAGCCATTAGAAAATAGTGAAATGTAAATAATAAGGAAAAAGTATTGAAGATATAATATGTTTATGTAGAGAGCAAAAATAAGCAAACTGGCTGAAGAAACAAATAAGTATTAGTGTGAAGACTAGATGAAGAAAGATTGATAAAAAAAGCTGGGGGTAACATACTTGTTAGTGAGAAGACAGAAAGGTGAAGGACATTAAAACGCGAGGAGGAGTGTTTTGCAACGTCAGAAGACAAGCAAACCAGGTTGTGGTTTCCAAGGAAAAAGAGAAAAGTTTCGAAGTTTATAGTTAGAAGGTGGAAGAATACATCATCTAAAAACTGTATTGTGTAATCATTATTTGGCCAGTAACAGGATATTGTAGGTGCTTCTGACTCTGTAGCCGGTGCAGCGAGCAGGGCTGCGATCAATGGTGCAGGGCCTGGCCGGGCATAGATTTTGGCCAGCCTGGAACGGGTTGGTGCACACCGAACCACTGCGCAACGCCTCATCAGCAAGCTGAAATGTTTCACCGACGCTAGAGGACAAAACTTTCGCCAAAATCTGTTATATGGTGCAAGTGAGATGAACGATTTGAAGCTTTTAGTGTGACGCGGTTACCAGTGCTCCAACACAAATATTCGTGCTTGAATTGTTGAACAATTCTATTTTATTACGTCTGGTACAGTTTGTCTCATACCAGGCACACGACGAGGTGTATACATCAGTAACAGGTTTACTTCATCTGAAAGACCATGTCTACTTGCTGCAATAGCATCTCCGAGTGTTAGACAGGGGACTGTGGATGAGGAAAGGACAAACGCAATATGTGATAGAACCTGTCTTCGTGAACATTAAGATCCTGCGCACAATCTTAAGGTCGAAAAATAGTTTCTTACGTACATATCATAAACAAAAATTTCCGTTGAAATGAATGGTTATAGCTATGGGAGAAAATTATCTTCAACCTATTTGGGACATTTGTGAACTGGATAACATGGAACTCTCTGATCAGACAGAGATAAGGAGTGGGTTGGTCAGTTAGACGACATACTGAAACATTAGCAAGAGAATCAAAACGTTAAGTTCATGCCTCCGTGTCCATCTTCTTCCACAGAAGATGACCTGCAGCAACAGACTTTTAGTGTTGTGAAAGTTGCTAATTTCTGGTATAAAATAAATTCAAAACCAGCCTATAGCCATTCGAGCCTCGAGGAATTAGGGTTCCATACTGTAATGACTTAAACACATATCGTGGATATAGTAAGTCATCAGTCACTTGGCTAAAAAGTGAACGTTTGAAATACTTTGAGGTAGGGTGGCGAAGTCTGTTCCTCACTCCACCAACGCTGCATCGCTTTGTCGCTTGAATTCGTTCAATTCCAATAACATTTATTCTAGACAGTACCTATCATATCCATTATGAGCTCGTAGTAGACTCTGCATTAAGAACACCTTCAATGCAGGGCCGGATTAAGATAGCGTGGGGCCCGTAGCAAATGTGACGGAGGGTCCCTTGATTTTTGCCGTCCGGGGGAAAATTGTAGAGCTTAAAAAAAGAAAAGAAAAAGGGTGCCCATCTAGCATAGGTGCAGGAAACCCTAGGAGGCGCAAGGCCTGCAGCATTTGCTACCTCCTGCTACATGGTTAATCCGCTACAGCTTCAATGAAATAATATTAACATATGATAAATTAATTGCAAAATGAAACTTTAAAACATTTATCTATTCAAAACTTATACACCACCCACTAATCCAATGACTCCTCCAAACACTCTGGATTCATAAAATATGAAATAACCTCCATTTGGTGCTGTCCAAGTATTTATAGAATTTCGTCTATTTCTCTGACTGATGCAACACTCGGCAACTTTTTTCTCACCGTCACTTCTGCCTCCGATGTAACAATTTGCCCTCTGCGTGATCACTTTGCACCATATCTGACCATAAGTAACTATGCTCATATTTTGCATATAATGTTCAAAACAAACTGCGGAGCGACAGAAATAGGGCTGCGTTTTCGGTGCGGTATGGAATCATAGAAAGATTATTACCTGGTATTATTTTATTGCTTCGCGCTTTGCACCTCGTCGGCATTGAGGTCATTATAGACGTGAGAGAGTTGGTGGCAAGGAACGGGAAGGAATTTAGCCATGGCCTCTGGAACGAACCATCCCATTATTTGCATGGAGTGTTTTAGGGAAGCCATGAAAAACCCAAATCTGGAAGGCCGGACGAGGATTTGAATCCGTGTCCTCCCAAAGCCAGGACAGAGTGTTACTGCACACCACACAGTCTATAGGTATACGATTGAGACACAATAATCAGTTTTACAGTGATTGTCATTGCTTCTACAATGTCGGAGTTGTGATACCAAGAGAAAAAAATCTTCTGTCATAGAAAGAATGCTAAGCGGATGGTAACCACAAATGTACACCTGACAGCAAATAATGCCCACATCAGAAAATCCTTGTAACAATTTCAATACAGATATGCTCTTCCGAGCAGCAACAAGGACGTAGCATACAGCCGCCTCCTCGCGACACTACACGCCGCCCGGTTAATATACGAACTAAAGACTGTGGAAACCAAGCAATATTACAAGGGGTTCAAAAATTAATGTAATTATTTATGATAAAAAATAATAATAAATATTATACAGGGTGTTACAAAAAGGTACGGCCAAACTTTCAGGAAACATTCCTCACACACAAACAAATAAAATATGTTGTGTGTCCGGAAACGCTTACTTTTCATGTTAGAGCTCATTTTAGTTTCGTTCCCAAGGCCCCCACGCTCTCCGACCTCAACCCTCTTGACTTCCATTTATGGGGGCATTTGAAAGCCCTTGTCTACGCAACCCCGGTACCAAATGTAGAGACTCTTCGTGCTCGTATTGTGGACGGCTGTGATACAATACGCCATTCTCCAGGGCTGCATCAGCGATTCCATGCGACGGAGGGTGGATACATGTATCCTCGCTAACGGAGGACATTTTGAACATTTCCTGTAACAAAGTGTTTGAAGTCACGCTGGTACGTTCTGTTGCTGTGTGTTTCCATTCCATGTTTAATGTGATTTGAAGAGAAGTAATAAAATGATCTTTAACATGGAAAGTAAGTGTTTCCGGACACATGTCCACATAACATATTTTCTTTGTTTGTGTGTGAGGAATGTTTCCTGAAAGTTTGGCTGTACCTTTTTGTAACACCCTGTATAACTAGCCTCAAAGACCATAAAAAATAACGGGTTTAATGGCAATTAAATTCTTTGCAGTTGCTTAACTAAATAGAATAGTTATAAAATAAAGCACAATGTAATTTCTCGTCCCTTGTGCTTTATCAAAAAGTTTCGGTTGTCAACTATGTCTAGGATGCATTTCACCTGAACCAAAATCTCCTCTAATATTGCCGCTAGAAAATCAAAGCTTCAATCACACGCGAATTAATACATTCCCTGTATCGCATGTCAGTGTCATCATGCATCGTGATATAAACTTGATCCAAAGTCTTCACGGGTTCTTATATCTTTTTTTCTTATTATCTGTGATGGAGATCAATTTAATGGTTAACACAGCTTACATGCATGTGAAATAATGACCCAAGTGAAAACAATGAATTTTAGCGAATACTTTTACTTTGAACAAATATTAAATAAATATAAGCAACTAATAATTAGTTTGTCGTTTTAACAGAATACATAATTTTCTTTCAGTATTCTGACAGCTAATTTATTTACTGATGCTTAGCTAAACAGATCTGTTATTAAATAACATGTATAAGGTAGAACAACACCTCTGGTCATAAGTCGTGCAACAAAAGCGAAAAACGTGGCGTTATAGTGTGAAGTCACCGCGTGACAGAACATGACCAAATAAGTGTTTTATAAGAATAGAGAGAAGATTTAATGTTGATCATATAAATATGGTGGCTGAGGCATGGTTGTGGTGTTGTTTTTGGCCAAAAAATCACTCACAAGCTATGATGAGTGAGTAGGTGCATTGTCGTGATGCAAAAGCCATGAATTCTCTCCCACAAATCCGGACTTTTTTTTTCATATTGCTTCTCGCAAACGGCGCATAACTTCAAGATAATACTCCTTATTGACCGTACGACCTTGTGGTAAAAATTTCTGATGCACTATAACGGTAATCAAAGAAAACAGTGAGCAAAACCTTGACACTGGATCAACATGGCGAGCTTTTTTAGGTAATGTCTCTTCCATTGGGACGATTGGGCCTTGGTTTCGACGTCATAACCATATACCCATGATTCGTCACCAGTTGACCCTTTTGAGCAAATCAGGATTATCTGTCATTCAACAGCTCCTGAGTGACGGTTCTTCTGGTCAATATTCAACAGTTTCGAAACAAACTTCGTTGACACACGTCTCATGCCCAAAACATCCAAAAAAATTGCATGGGACAAGCCAACCGAGATGCCGGCTTCACCAGCAACTTCTCTAATTGTCATTCGATGATTCTCCAACATCATTTTCTTCACTTCTTCAACGTTTTCATCAGTTGTTGACGTGTTAGGGCGTCCAGAGCGATGTTCGTCATTGACATCTTCTCGGCCATCTTGGAAGAGCTTATACCACTTATAAACATTTTTTACTCAAAGTAGATTCACCGTATGCCAATATCAACATTTCAAGTGTTTTGGAGCACTTAATTCCATTTTTTACACAAAATTTGATGCAAACTCTTTAATACATTTTTTTCGACAGCAGAACATCGCCGAGCACACAAAACACTTCTAAATAGGCAGATAATGCTATATTGTTGAAACTGTGAAGATATGTGCGGGACGAGTGTACCAAAATTAGCAAGGAAAAAAAAAAAAAAAAAAAAAAAAAAAAAAAAAAGTGAAAATCGAGTTACATATCCGGCGAAATTCAGAAAGTCCCCTTACTTTTTGAACAAACTTTGTATGTCAAAAATACGCCCACAACATTCTGGCTGTGATTAAGAGCGTTCTGTATTGTTGCTTCCAGCGGGATCCGGTTCCAAAGTGGAAAGGAATTTCCTAAATCCACATAGTAAATTCTGGTTTCCGAAACACCAGACTAGGTGACTGTATATCCGCTTCCAACGCAGCTCGTTTGCAATGATACATACTACCTACTAACATTTTTGTCTTACCGGTTTTAAAATGGAATAAATGTTGCCTTTTTCTGGGATTCACAGAAATAACCTTCAATCAAAATACTAATAAATATATCGAAAAGGTATCCCTTAGCTTCTTCAGCATCTGGTACTGAATTAGTTCAGGCCCTAATGCAGTGTCTTTCGCACCTTTTAACACTAACACCCACATTGCAACCGGGCAAATGTAGGTCTCTATATTCAATGAAATGCAGTAAAAGCTGGCAATTGAAATGAAGGTAGCGAAGGAAATTGCCATCAGCTGTGCAATGCTTTGTTTGTCGGTAGCTATTTTCCCCTGAGGCAGATACCTGTGATCAAGAGTACCTACCGAATGGCTGAGAAAGTTGCGCAAAATGCCCGCCACTTTGTCATTATCAACTGGTGCACTTGCTGGTAAATATATGTTCATTTCTGAAACGGTCGTAGCACTTTCGTGGTGGGTGAGCGGTAGCGCTTTGGTCTAGCATTTGGGAGGAAGCCGGTTCGAGTTCCCATACGGTCATACAGATTTGGGTTTTCCATGGTTTGCCCAATCACTTCAGGTGATGCCAGGATGCTTCCTTCAAAACGCCATGGACAAATTCTTTCCCTTTCCCACCTCAATATTCGAAGTCGATGAAGCAGAAAGCCATAAGAAAAAATACTTTCGTGCCTGACAGGAGTTGTCACCATCTTTGTGAAGCCAAAAAGAGAATGGGTTGGGGCAAGTGCCTAAATCCACAGAATAGCTGCACAACATGGTATTTGATCCGTAGTTTTCAACTCCTATATCTCTTGTTCTTCGATACACATGACGCTTCCTCCTAAGTCTGCATATAGGAAAAAACGTTAATTTTCAGTAAAATAAAATAAATTCAACATTCTCCTTTTTAGCCATGTCATTTTCTATCTCACTGAAAAATAATACATAAAAGAATGTCTAGTATAGATAATAACTTTTTTATAAAAATATTCTTACTAGCTGATTATCCAGAGTTGCCCAGTCTCTTTGGAACAGATTCACTCCTACAGTACTTTCAGTTGCTAATTGTGGAACGTTTGTACCATATTTCATCAAATGCACTCCATCTCTTTCCAAAACATGACAAAACGTCAACTTAAACCCACGATTCCCAGAAAGAAGATGGACCTGTGGCTGATTTAACCTTACAATGCTTTTAGTTAGCCAATGAGAAATGTGTAATATAATAAAATTAACCACAGTAATTTCTGCAACAAAACAAAATGTTGGCTACCCAGTAGGTTGGGTTAGGGCTGATTTACTTCCAAGGTATTTTTAGTTGTCCAATGAGAAACAAGTATATAAAGATTCATCAAAATCGTTCCAGACATGATGCTGGAACAAATATTCACACTGACTTTAGTACACATAGATTTCGTCCTGCATGGATAAAACCAACACTCAAGCTAAATGATGATCTAGAGATGTCAATGTATCTTCATGTACTGGTAGCTGTGGATTATTTTTAATATCAGTAAGTATAGAAATATGAAAACAATACTCTGCATATTAACAATTAGGTTTGCATAAAACTGTGTATTTACCGTTGAATTTCAAGTCTTCTGACCAGCCAGATTTTGGGATTTTCAATTCTAAGAATGTTTATTCATTTCAGCACCTTTTTGTTAAAAGTTTTATAGAAATGTTTCTGTTAAAGAGAAATCAGTTCAAACAAATAACTAAATCAATAGAAGTTATGGTATAATATTTACAAAACTGCAAATTTTCTTTTGCACAGTAATTTATACACTCATTCTCAAGTTTTCAGCCACTGGTCTAACCCTCCTCCGTATGGTGGGAGATTAGCAAGTTGCCTGAAGTAGAGGACTGCCTGTCAGGACTACATAACTATGTGTGCCCTGGGACCAATATGATAACTGAAGGACCTCTGGCAACCATGAAAAGTGATGGCTAACAGGGCTCGGGTGAAGTTAGTTACAACAGGCCTAGCAAGTATGTAGTGGATGGAAAATTTGCGTGTTAATATCACAATTTTCATCAAATTTTGTATTAAGTAACTCTAACCCATTATCTGGTTTTACTTTGGTACAAGTCTATTTATTTTTTATTTTGTTTGTTCAGAACCTCCAGTTTTTAAAAAAAAGAGACGTGGGGAAACCTGTAACTTACTACACGCAGCATAGTGGTGAACAATAATTTGTCTCTCTTGGATTCATAGTTCACAACGAAAGACAATGAAGTAGGATAAATTGTCTTTTACAGCAGAATTTTTTGAGGCATGAAAAAATTGGAAAGGTGAATATAATAGCGGAAAACAGTTTTGCAGAAATATTTTAAGTAAAGAAACAATTAACTGAAAAGTTTTCATTATATTGCCACCAGTGCCAGGATGAAATCTCATACAAAATTATATTACACGGTCAAAAATAAAAACAGAAATATTATTTAATAAAACAAATTACAATGACAATTGAAATTAATAGTAAAATAGGCAAGTGTTAAAATTTCATAATTTTATATTGACTTTAAAATTGCATCACTGTTTTCAAAGTTAAAAAACAGTTACAATAAAAATGAACAGATTAGCAGTGAAGTTTTGATTTGGGGTAAGTATTGAATAGAACATAGCACTGATGTAAGTCATCCACACTTATTTTTCTTTCTTTTCTGTTTTGACATTAGTTAATTAGATCTTAGGATACTAGCACATGAAACAACAGATATTTTTTTCACAAAATTCAGAAAGGAAACAATACTGCTGTCAAAGCGTAGCATAAAATGCAGACAGTAACCAACAAACAATTAATTCCCTCAATACTCCTAGCACAAAAAAATAGTAAAAACGTATCCGTAGGTATCACAGATATCTGCTGACAACCAAACACTTAGTTACAAATAACAAAACATTTTGTATAAAAATGTGCAATTAATTAAGTCCAGCCAAATACATGTGCCACAAATGTTCCAAATAGTAACACTACCGTAAATGTCACTTGCAGATAGTGGCCGTACAAATTTGTCTTTTCCATTTATCTTCACTCCACACAATCAGTACACTTCAAAAGGAAGAATAAAAGATGAACGAAAAAGTTATCATTATCAGAATTATTGTAATTGTCTGAGAAATAAAAAAAGTTTTGAAAATCATGGGAAATTTACGATGCAAGAGTAATCATCATTAACAAAACTGAGAAACCAATCCTAAACCAATTTTCTTTTCTTTCAAAGACTGGAACAATTCATATATGTCCCAGAAAAAATGCTGGGCACTACACTCACGGTAAAAGAGAAAGATTTAATAATTCTTTCTCAGCAAACAAAAAGAACAAAATTCGTTTTATTTTAATAAAAGATCCTTTGTGTCCTGTATCCTAGGACAATCACTAGGCTACAACATCTATACTTTTATTTTCTGATGTTCTTCAAAATCCTTAGGCGCTAAGGAGATTTCACTTTCTTGCTGAAGTATGTTATAAGCAGAGCAGTATTACCCAATATTTTACTTCAAACACTGTACTGTACACTGAAAATTATAATAATCTATGCATTCATAGGCCTATTGGTATGACCTGCCATTTGGATTGTGTACTGGACCAGGCATTGGCTTAGTCACACACCATTCATACCAAACATTTTTTGTATTACACAATCTCCAAAAATGAATTTCAAGTTCTTCTCCTTCACGTATATGGATCGGATCCTGAAACAAACAAAAATTGCCAATCAAAAGTGGAGTGCTGAAATTTATTCCACTACGAACAAAGATGGCCATGAGAAAAATTGACAACAAAGTACACTCTAGATTTTGCTGCTGTGGCCAAATGGGAAGGATAAAAATACTTTTGGAAATGCTTATAAGCAACTCTGCCAGTAAATCCTACTCCCATGCCCGTAAAGGTAAAAATCTGTGTAGATTCTGGGAAATGCGCACCATAAGGGGTGTAGGAGATGACGGAGGCTGAAAAGTGCACTCCTGGTATCTAAAAACTGACTACATAAAGGGAAACCCTGCAAGAAAATCCATTTCCTTAAGGATTGAATTTATGATAGACAGTAATCCATTTTCCTAAGTTCAACCCTAATCAGAAATCTGAAGGGATCCTCCGATTGGATGGACTGGCAAAAGAAAATAAAAACAAAAATGGATTTCAAATGTAGTGAACACAGGCATATTGAATCTCATGGAGGTTTTACTGAAAAACAAGTATTAGCAAGAATAAGAGAAGAAATAAGAGTAAATAGCATTGTCATTCTGGAAACTAAACAAGAACTAAGACGTACAATGGACATAGAGGATTATGTACTAATGTGGAGTAATGTAGCAAAGGAATACAGAGCCAAAAATGCAATAGCAATTAAGATAGACATGAAATTAAGGAGTTGGTAAGCGGCTGTATCAGTAAATTAATGGATGTAAAAGTAGACATTAAAAAAGAAACAGAAAAAAAAAACTGGAAAACTTAGTTATCAGATACATGTCTCTGAACAAAGAAAAAAAAACGAGGAATCTGACGAGTTCTATGAAGATTCACAGAAAAGCATGATACAGCGATGTATCTGTAACCAAGGGAATCAAGTTGTTAACAAAAGTGGACTAACAATATGAAAGTGACAAACTCCTTCAGGCAAAAGGATATAAATTAATACACTTGAAAAGCATGGGAACTTAAAATGCAATAGATTACATCAATGTTTAAAAAAACACTAAGCTTGTGCAGGACATCGACATCTATAGGGAGATAGAGATCGAATCAGATCATTTTATGGTTCAAAGTACAATTAAAATCCAATGGCTGAGGGTTAAAAACAATAGGATATTGAATTCAAGAAATTAATAAACCTACGAAACACATTTTGTAAGAAAAGAGAGCATTACACAGTGACATCATCAAAGAATATTTAATATTTATGAGGAACGGAAACATAAATTATACCCAACACTCGCCAAAGTTGAAGTGAGGACAGCAACACAAATACAAAAATCACAATATTTTGGGGTTAACTCTTTATCAAGTGGAAAGAAACATGTAGCTGAGCTTGCACAAGCCTTGCAGTCAACACAGTCCCATGCAGAATCGCATCATCAGAGGTGGTAAGAGGAGCAACGATAATATAATCGCAAGTATTAATCACTTGAAAGAAAAAACTTGCCATTTGAAAGTAGAGATAATAATCGAAAATAAATTTTTAAATAAGGTCAATATTGAAATGCTCTGTCTACTCTCGTCTCTTAATGAGCTCTTTTTAATGAGAATATTTTGATTTTTGAGTTTCACTTATTTAATTAATTACTATGAAAATAATTCCATGGGCGCCATTCCAAAAGAGGAAGATTAAAGGAACAGAGTTCTGCCTTACATTTGAATGAAGAATTTATTTAAAACCATCGAATTTTTATTCTAGCATAAACAACTGAAACATATTTAAATATGAAGTTTTACAAAATTGACATAGATGATATTTAAGGATGGATTCTAGAGTTCTGTACCAGAAGGACGTACATTCATTTATCAATAATTCAACAAGTTGCACGGCTAGCTCACTGAAGTCAAATATATGTTGGGAGACCCAATTAGCAATTTTCACTGCTGTCAGGGTCGTACTGGGCTTTTAAATCACTATGGCAGCGAAATTTCAACACTTTTCAGTCAGAAGGAATGGTACATTACCATGTGAAGTCCTAACTGTTGCTGCAGCTTCCACACATACAAAAATTAGACTTTTCGCAGCTAACAGCACTGCGGGGCCCCTGCCACGTTCTGCCGCAATGTTCCTCTCTAGGCGTCCTCTTCTCCCCTCCACCAACTGTGGCCACCCTGTATCGCCCTGAGCATTCCAAGGCCGCACTATTGTCTGTCTCGGGCCAGCCGACTATGCGGCGCCAAACTGGAATCCCTTCGTCACTGAATTCAATCGGTGTAGGCATGGTCACCCAATGCAAATCTTTGGATAAAGGAAACAAAGAAACTGCCGCGAGGCACTGAAAACAAGAAAGGATAGGGAAAATAAACAGTTACCCGTCACTTACCACAGATGAAGGCAGGAGGGCGAGACACGTAAAAACACAGAAACACACGAATTGCACAATATTTCGACCTTAGTCATACTCATGTGGGAGGCGAGACATATGGCAGGGGGAAAGATGTGGTCACATCCCAACCCGCCACAAGAATGAAGCACAGGCGGAAAACGCGTGGTAGTGGTAGAATTGCCTGGAAGGGGGGGGGGGGGGGGAAAGGCTTGACCAGCGATAAAAGTGAAACAAAACAATATAATCTTTGTGTAGCTTAATTCAAAAAGTTGAAAATAAATAATAAAGTTGTAAATAAATAATAATAAAAAAAATAGTAAAAAATAATATAATAATATATATAAAAATAAAAAATAATAAAAAATAAATAACCGACTGTAAAATGAAATGAGAGATGGCAAGTGACAGGTTTAACGTAGGTTTAGGCCAGGGGTGTGTCAGGTGTCAAGGATATGTTGATAGGCTAGTTCCCATCTGCGGAGTTCTGAAGGGGTGGTGGTATTCGGAAAAACTCTAATTGCTCTGACTGTAAAACAGGTGTTGAGGTTGTTTGAATTATGGAAGTTCGCATGAATTGCCACGGGATGGTCTGGGTTGGAAGTATAAACTGTTTGCCTGTGGCCATTCATTCTGTAGGAAAGTTGTTGAGTGGTGAGACCAATGTAAGAGGCAGTGCAGTGGATGCAGGTGAGTTGGTAAATAAGGTGAGTGGTAGCACATGTGGCATGTCCAATTACAGGGTAAGATTCGCCTGTGACAGGATTAGAGTAAGTAGTGGTGGCAGAGTGCATGCTGCAAGTTTTACAGCAGGGTCTGTAACATGGGAAAGATCCCTGTGGAGGTCTAGGGGAGTCGGCAGGTAAATACTTGTGGACCAAGATGTTGTACAGATTGGGCGGTCTGCTGAAGCAAGTGCGGGGAGCAGTGGGTAGGATTTTGGGAAGGAGGAGACGCATTTCAGGGAAGGAACGTAAGAAATCATGCCCACGGCGGAGTATCTGGTTGACAGATTCCAGGCCAGGAAAGAACTGGGTGACAAGTGTTGGTCCACGGTCAGCTTTAAGAGGTGCAGAACGAGGGTTGTGGGTGATGGCACGGGAAATTTGTTTTTCCACAAGATCATGGGGGTATCGGCGGGAAACAAGGGCTTGGGATAGTTTTTGAGAGTAACTGGAGATTGATTCATGATCAGAACAGATGCGTCTGCCACGGATTGCAAGGCTGTATGGAAGGGAACGTTTAATGTGGAAGGGGTTACAACTGTCAAAGTGTAGTTATTGTTGTAAATTGGTCGGTTTAATGTGTACTGAGGTATGGAGGGTCCTCTGTCGTAGGGTGATATCTACGTCGAGGAAGGTGATACAGGTGTGGGAATATGACCATGTGAAATTGATGGAGTGATTATCATTTAATGAGTTGAGGAAGTCTAGGAGGTGGTCCTCCCCGTGGGTCCAGATCATAAATGTATCATCTATGTATCTGAACCACACGAGGGGACTGAGTGGGGAATTCTTCAGAAAAATATTTTCCAGACGGCCCAGGAAAAGGTTAGCATAGGACGGGGCCATGCGGGTACCCATGGCAGTGCCGCGTATCTGGTGGTAAATCTGGGAGTTGAAGGAGAAATAGTTTTTGGAGAGGATAAAGTTGGCAAGGGATATGAGAAAGGATGTTCTGGGAAGACTGTTTGGAGGGTGCATATCCAAGAAGTGCTGAAGGGAACTGAGGCCTTCAAGGTGGGGAATATTGGTGTACAAGGAGGTTACGTCAATTGAAACAAGGAGGGAGTCTGGTGGTAGAGGACAGGGGACTTTTGACAGACGTTCCAAAAAATGTGGTGTATCTTTGATGTAAGATGGAAGGTTCTGCACAAAAGGTTGGAGGTGTTGATCCACCAAGGCTGAGATTCCTTCAGTGGGGAACCATAGGCCGCAACTATAGGTCATCCCGGATTGCCAGCCTTGTGTATCTTGGGGAGAAGGTACAGAGTAGGTGTGCGGGGATTTTGAGGGGTGAGAAGGGATAAGGATTGTGAAGAAAGACCTTGTAAGGGGCCTAGGAGGTCCAGGAAGGAGCGAATTTCGAGACAGATGGAAGAGGTGGGATCTGTGGCATGTGGACGATAGGTGTTGGTATCAGAGAGCTGTTTAAGGGCCTCCGCATCGTAGTCACTGCGGTCCATGACCACGGTGGTGGAGCCCTTGTCTGCTGGGAGGATAATGATATTTTTGTTATTGGACAGTTCTCTCATGGCCCGGATTTCAGTAGGGTTGAGGTTATTGGAGTTGGGAATAGAGTTGAGGAAAGATTTTGAGGATAAGGTCGATGTGAGGAAGTCTTGGAACAGGAGGAGGAGATGATTTTGGGGAAGTGGAGGAGGGTCAAGTTGGGATGGTGGTTTGAACTGCTCTAAGCTGGACTCAATCTCACCTCGGCGGCTGTCACTCTCTTTTGTGGTAGCAAAGTGATACCGCCAGCGGAGTGTGCGGCAGAAAGCAAGCGAGTCCCGGACCAGAGCAGCATGGTCGAACTTGGGAATAGGCGAGAAGGAAAGTCCCTTGGAGAGGATAGAGAGTTGTGGTTCAGACAAGGATGTGGATGAGAGGTTGACCACTGACCGTTGAGGTGTGTCTACAGGTCGGGCAGTGGCTCGAGGGATGGGTGGTAATGGAGGTGGGTGTGGCATATTAAAAATGTGGGCAAGACATGGGACTTTGGCAACCAGAGGAGGAGGTGGTGTGTGCTGCCTATGTGAAGGATGTTGGTAAGGAAGAGACAGGCCTAAAACAAGGTAGCTTTTCAATAGATTTGATAGCTTTAGCAGATGTTTTTGTGCACATTTCTGTTGCAACTGTCTGCACTCTGTGAGAATTTGTTTAAGATGTTGAGTTGGGGAGGGATGCATTAGACAAAGAATCTTGTGGAAAGACGAAAGTTGAATCGAATGTTGCTGGGCTTTTAGTAGATATTGCTGGAGAACAATATGGGTGAGAGTAAGCGATTGTGTGAAACGAATAGCATGGAGAGTTTGGTGGAGTTGTGGGTGGCAACCGGAGACTGGTAGTTTTATTGTCAGGCCATTGGGAGGTACGTTGAAAGAGAGGCATGATTGAAGGAAAAGTATATGGGAGTGGAGTCTAGTGAGGTGGATGGCATGGAAACGGAATACAGCCTTGCAATCCGTGGCAGACGCATCTGTTCTGATCATGAATCAATCTCCAGTTACTCTCAAAAACTATCCCAAGCCCTTGTTTCCCGCCGATACCCCCATGATCTTGTGGAAAAACAAATTTCCCGTGCCATCACCCACAACCCTCCTTCTGCACCTCTTAAAAGCTGACCGTGGACCAACACTTGTCACCCAGTTCTTTCCTGGCCTGGAATCTGTCAACCAGATACTCCGCCGTGGGCATGATTTCTTACGTTCCTTCCCTGAAATGCGTCTCCTCCTTCCCAAAATCCTACCCACTGCTCCCCGCACTTGCTTCAGCAGACCGCCCAATCTGTACAACATCTTGGTCCACAAGTATTTACCTGCCGACTCCCCTAGACCTCCACAGGGATCTTTCCCATGTTACAGACCCCGCTGTAAAACTTGCAGCATGCACCCTGCCACCACTACTTACTCTAATCCTGTCACAGGCGAATCTTTCCCTGTAATTGGACATGCCACATGTGCTACCACTCACCTTATTTACCAACTCACCTGCATCCACTGCACTGCCTCTTACATTGGTCTCACCACTCAACAACTTTCCTACAGAATGAATGGCCACAGGCAAACAGTTTATACTTCCAACCCAGACCATCCCGTGGCAATTCATGCGAACTTCCATAATTCAAACAACCTCAACACCTGTTTTACAGTCAGAGCAATTAGAGTTTCTCCGAATACCACCACCCCTTCAGAACTCCGCAGATGGGAACTAGCCTATCAACATATCCTTGACACCTGACACACCCCTGGCCTAAACCTACGTTAAACCTGTCACTTGCCATCTCTCATTTCATTTTACAGTCGGTTATTTATTTTTTATTATTTTTTATTTTTATATATATTATTATATTATTTTTTACTATTTTTTATTATTATTTATTTACAACTTTATTATTTATTTTCAACTTTTTGAATTAAGCTACACAAAGATTATATTGTTTTGTTTCACTTTTATCGCTGGTCAAGCCTTTCCCCCCCCCCATCCCCTTCCAGGCAATTCTACCACTACCACGCGTTTTCCGCCTGTGCTTCATTCTTGTGGGGCCACATCTTTCCCCCTGCCATATGTCTCGCCTCCCACATGAGTATGACTAAGGTCGAAATATTGTGCAATTCGTGTGTTTCTGTGTTTTTACGTGTCTCGCCCTCCTGCCTTCATCTGTGGTAAGTGACGGGTAACTGTTTATTTTCCCTATCCTTTCTTGTTTTCAATGCAAATCTTTGTATTTCAATCGTCCCTTCTAATAAAACATATGGTGACATTTTCAGATCACCACAATATATACGAGGTAGGGTCAAAAAGTTCCCGGAATCATCGTGTACAGTCAAGCAGTTCTTTGCTGGAAGTGAAATTTTTGCTTTGGAGGTTGGAAACACTCTTGAGGAAGGTGCTTTGCCATGCAGCAGGCAGTTGTAGTTAGTTTCGTGTGTGCGGTGCATTATATTTTAGACATAGTTTCTTTATTCCGTTGGATTGTGAAATGTTGCGTCTTTAGAGCAGCATGGCAATACCAAATTCTGTTTGCTGCTGGAGAAATCACCCTTGCAGACACTTGAGATGCTGAAGAAAGCATACAGAAACTATGCGATGAAGAAAACAGCAGTTTACAAGTGGCACAAGCATTTTCACAAAGGTTGCACAACAACTGAAGATGACGTTCGGCCTGAGCGGCCTTCAACTTCCACGACAGAGGAGAAAGTGTTAGACAACTTGTGCGTGTGGAAAGCCAAACAACAATTGATATTATTGCCTCCAAAGTTGGTATTTCACATGGGAGTGTGCACAGCATTCTTCATGATTTGAACATGCATCATGTTTGCTTGCATATGGTTCCAATAATGTTATCCCCGGAGCAAAAATAAATGAGAGTGACCATGTGCAGAAACTTGACTGAAATGGCTGATGCATACAACAGCTTCCTGTGGTAAAAAATGGAAACAGATGATGAGACGTGGTACTTTCTTTACGATCTTCAGACCAAATGGCAGTCTGCTGAATGGAAGTCAAGAAAACAAAAATTTCCTTTTGATAGAAGTCGAAGTAAAGATGGTGCTTTTTTTTTTATTACAGTGGCTTGATTCATTATGAATTTATTCCTGAAGGGAAAACAGTCAACAAAGAATTGTACACAGAGATCTTAAAACGGTTACGAGATGCAATTTGACGAAAACGACCTTAACAATGGGCACGGAATGTTTAATTTTTGTTGCATGACAATGCCCCGTCATATTGATCCGTAATAGTGAAACAATACCTTGCAAAAACAATGTTACTAGTCTGCAACAACCCCCATATTTTCCCCATCTTGCACCACTGGATTTTCACCTACTTCCACGGCTGAAAATGACCTTAAAGGGACAATGTTTTGCTGATTCATCAGAAGTGATTGAAAATGTGACGAAGGGCTGAAAGAACTTTCTAAAAACAGCTATCAGGAGTATTTCCAACAATTGTATGGATGGTGGAATAAGTGTGTAGATGCAGGAGAGTATTTTGAAGGAAAATAAGGTTAAAAATGCTGTACATACTTTCAATAAATATTTATTAACCGATTCCGGGATCTTTTGACCCTACCTCATATATGAATCTATTGTAGTGGCCAGTGATGGATGAACCAGGGTGAGGATGGAAGGTATTATCAGAAATCGAGTCCTAGATTTCAAAAATTATTTTCGATTATTTTTTTATCATCATTTCTCCTTCTAAATGGCCCATTTTTCATTCAAGTGATTAATACTTGCAATTATATTGTCATTACTCCCCACCACCTCTGACGGTCAATTTCATTCTGTGTGTGACCAGCCACATGTTTATTTCCACTTGTCATAGGGTTAGCCCCAAAATATTGTGTTTGTAAATTATTGTGCGTTGGTCCCTTCAACTTTGGTGAGTTTTGGGTATAATTTATCTTTCCTTTCCACATAAATATCGCCTCGCTGCAGTTCTTTCACTCAATTGTTACCGATAAAGAATATTTAATTATATACTGTAATATCCAACCAAAGAGAGCATAGAAAGATAAATTTAAAAATCACGTGCATCAAATTGTATTTGCGGTTATTGGCAAAAGTAAGAAGGGATTAAAGCTATGGAATGAGGCATTTTAAATAGCTTTAAGAGGGAGGAAAAAAGCAAATAACAACATTCTAAGGAAAACAAAAGAAGGAAATGAAGCTGTATATAAGGAGACAATAAACAGATTTGAAGCATGAATCGCTCAAATATTTTTTAAGAACAAGGACATATCAGTAACATTTAAGATGGGGGACAGAAGGCAAATAAAACAATGAAACATTTAAATAAGGAGAAAAATGAAATTGTATAGATTAGTGTAACAGAAAATCAAATATGGAAGAAGATTAATCCCAGCAAGGTTGATGAACGGGAAAATGTATATGTTAGTGGGGAAAAATAAGCATAGACAATATAATACTAGAAGGGATAGGCCTAAAAACAAGAAAGCAGGAACCTTTTAAGTATGGGCAGTCTTGATAAGTCAGTGGTTAGGGCACTTTTCACAGAGCTAAATCAGAACCCACAGACTACCAGACTAGTATCACATAACTTTTTGTATGTCAATATGTAATACTGCATGAATCTTTAAGGAACATTTAGACACTTATCTAACATAAAATGAATTGTTTAAATATGATTCATTTTGTCAGTAATTATAGCAAAACTTGATCCAATTACTTCTTGTTCTGCTATGAATGCACATGAATCCCCAAAGATTATTAAACCACAAAATTCTAATGACTGAAATTGTTATTTTGAATGCATACATGCATTACAGTTTAAATACTTTCTAGAGTACAAAGCTGAAATTAGCTTTGTTGCTCTATTTAATCAAATGTAACATTTCTACATTTTTTTTCTTCACAAAATTCCTATTTTTAAAAAAAGAAAGTTAAGAGATAATTCTCACCAGCAAAGGGAAAATGGGGTGCCCCATTTCTGATATAAGAGGCTTCACTTATAACCTTAAGACTCTGATGATAACATTTCCTTTTAATCAGGGCTTTATAGCCAACAGACATTACAGATGGAAGAGGATTATTAGTGAGAATCAAGACAATCAGGATCAATCCCTGGAATTGCCTGGAACAATTTTGTTAGAATGTAGATAACAAAATTCTTACTGGCTGGACAGCGAATACTCTCAAATGTCAGGACCAAATGCACTCCGGGCCATCCGAGTGACACCGTGTCATTGTGTTGAAGGCCAACATTTCTGCCATCTTGCTATGGCTTTATTCTTGTCTTTAACATGACACAGCGTCACCCTGAAAGCCCAAAGACCATTGACACAGACCACGGAAGCCAACAGTTACATCGAGACTTAAAGTTAATACTTACCTATCTGGCTCTGTCAAATGTTTCATCAATGAGCAATTTCAAGCACCAAACAAATCCTTCAACAACATAAAGAAGACACCACGGAAATTATAATACTTTAACTCGTAGAGTATAGTAACATACTCTCAAGAGTCATGTGATAGCTTTTCTAAAGCGATTATGGCCAAGACTTGAATTAACAGACTTTGAATGTAGTCGGTGGTATAGTCATGGAGATTTCCATTTTAAAAATGGTTTGTGAATTCAACATTCCTCAGTCCACAGTGTCAAGTGTGCGCTGTAATTTCCAGCATTTCCTCTAGTCATGGATAATGCAGTGACCTACAATGGTCACTTATTAACAGTACTAGTGAAGTCTGCATTGAGATGTCAATGTTGACAGACAGGCAACACTGCATCAAAGAACTGTAACATTGAATGAAAGGACAGTGCAGCAAAATTTGGCATTAAAGGGATAAAGCAGCAGAAAAGTGATATGAGTGCCACTTTCAACAAAATATCATTGACTGCAATGCCAGTCTTGACCTTGTGAACATATCGGTTGAACCCTAGACATATGAAAAAAAAAAAAGTAGTGTGGTTAGATAACTCACGAATCCAGTAGATGAGAGCTGATGGTAGAGTTTGAGTGCTGCACAGACCCCATGAAGCCAAGGACACAGGTTGTCAGGAAGGCACTGTGCAAGTTGGTGGTGGCTTCACCCTATTATGGGCTGTGTTTACATGGCACAGATTAGGTGTTCTGATCAAACTAAATGGAAAGAGTTATTATCAGCTACTTGGATATCATTTGCAGCCATTTATGGTGAAAACAT
>JARYHS010013048.1:0-18009 GCA_031002005.1 Vandiemenella viatica | reverse complement strand
TTTAAATTGTCAACGTCTACATTTTTTGCCGCTAAAATTGCTCTTTCTGCAAGCCACTCATGATTTATGTACTGTGTGTGTACATCGGGAAATATTTGTTCAATGAGAGTATCTTGCGAATCAGACGCAGGAATGAATCATATGTAAATGCTCGATGTATCTGTTGTCGTTGTTGGTCATTTGTTCTGCGTCTATTGATTGTGAAACGGCGTGATTGTCGTTGTTCTAATCTTATGACTTGATTGCGTTCAGCTCGTGTATCTTCTGGCTCTTCTTGATGCAATTGCGCCATTCTGACACGTGCATCAGTATTTTGTTGCTGGATTTGTTCTTCGGTTCTTTCGGATCTTCTATTTCGCAAGTTTCGAGATTTACTTGTATTACGGCTCAAATCAGCCCCTTTGCGTTTACTTGGCATTGCTCACTGTACAAAACACACATAAATAGAATTAATGAAATTAGACATCTGGCGGGGATAACTAATTAAATGACGATTGATCAGTTATCGATCGGAGATTGATGGAATCAACTAAATATCCATAAAAATACTAACATTCAAAGAGCAAATGAATACTTACGTGGCCCAAGGACATTAATCGCAGTTAAAAACAAAAAAAAATTAAAAACAAAAAAATTAAAAAAATGCGAAACTAAAAATGAATATTTTAACCTGCTCTGAGTACCTGAAAAAATCTTTTTTTAAAAAAAAAAGAATTTAATTTGCTCTTTGAATATTGATTTTGTTTTGAGGATATATTGGTTTCATCAATTAATTCTGCTTTAAGAGAGAAACTTACGTATGTTAATGTTGGTTTCTTTATCTTTGAAAACAGTTGAATGCCTTAAAAAATAAGGGTTGATCGTAGAAGGGTGAAAATTTAGTATTGTATGTATTTTTGTATGTTGTATCATAAAAAATAAAAAATAAAAATTTTGTCTAAAAAATAAAAAAAATTAGGGGTGGACTACCCTTAACATTTAGGGGGATGAAAAATAGATGTTGGCCGATTCTCAGACCTACTCAATATGCTCATAAAATTCCATGAGAATCGGTCAAGCCGTTTCGGAGGAGTATGGGAACGAAAATTGTGACACGAGAATTTTATATATAAGATATAAAATAATAATAATAATATTTATGAAGTGAACATCACCTCAGGTTAGTGGTGGTTCAGTATAGGTAATGGAAAGGAGAGGAATAAAAAAAGGTTAAACATATGTGCTACTAATATTAATGACCGGGTATTATCTTAAGTTGAGACCAGGTGGTTGCCTTGTGGCAAGTTTGTACTGGTAGGCAAGTTCCCACCTTCTGAGTTCAGAGAAACTGCTGCTATTAGGAAGAACTCTGATAGCATGAACTGTGTAACAAGAGTTGAAATTATTCAAGTCGTGGGTTATGGCATGGGCAGCAACTGGGTGCTTTGGGTTCTGTGTGAACACCGTCTGACGGTGGCCATTCATTCTTATGGAGAGTGCATTAGTGGTCAAACCTATATATGAAGCCAGGCAGTGGTTGCATGTTAATTGGTATATTACATGCGTGGTTTCACAGGTGGCGTGTCCTATGATAGGGAAGCTTTCCCCTGTGACCGGGTTGATGAAAGTGGTGGAAGCATGGTGAATGTCACACATCTTGCAGTGTGGTCTGTTACATGGGAAAGAGCCTTGGGGTTGACTGTTAGGAAGAGGAAGACTGTGTTTGTGGACTAGAAGTTCGCTGAGGTTAGGAGGTCTGCTGAAACAAGTTCTAGGAGGGGCAGGGAGGATTTTAGGAAGAATGGATCTCATTTCAGGGCATGTGTGTAAGAAATCATAGCCCTGCTGGAGGATTCTGTTGATGGATTCGAGGCCTGGGTAGTACTGTGTGACCAAGACTGGATTGTGGTTGGTTTTTGCGGGTCTGGGATGATTGATTGGCTGATTCAGTTGCACGTGAAAGCTGTTTGTTAACCAAAGCTGGAGGGTAGTTGTGAGATATTAATGCTTCTGAAATACTGTTTGAATAATCCATGAGAGACTGTTGGTTAGAGCATATGCGACTACCTCGAATGCCAAGACTGTAGGGGAGTGAACGTTTGGTATGGTATGGGTGGCAACTGTCGAAATGGAGATACTGTTGAAGATTGGTTGGTTTGATGTGAACTGAAGAGTTGAGATAGCCATTGGATAGGGACAAATCAACATCCAAGAATGTGGCCTGGGTGTGGGAGTAGGACCAAGTGAATTTCAGCATGCTAAAGTTATTGAGATGGTTCAGGAAATTTAGCAGTTCATTTTCTCCATGCGTCCAAATCATAAATATGTCATCAATGAAACGAAGCCAAATGAGGGGTTTGAGAGGGACTTCCTCCAGAAATGTCTGTTCCAGCCGGCCCATGAACAGATTAGCATAAGAGGGGGCCATGCGGGTACCCATGGCAGTTCCACAGGTTTGGTGATAGATGTTGCCTTCGAAGGAGAAGTAGTTGTTATCAAGGATAAGGTGGGCTAATTTGATGAGGAAGGAAGTCATCGGAAGGCTGTTGGGAGGGCGCTGGTCCAGAAAGTGTTCCATGGCCCTGAGGCCATGTCAGTGTGGAATGTTTGTATACAAGGACGTGACGTCAATGGTAACCAGTATTGAGTCGGAAGGAAGAGGTGTGGGTAAGGTAAATTCAAACCAGCATCCACACTTGACCCTCCACCCCTTCCCCCAGAACCATCCCCTCCAAATTTTTGAAGATTTCCTTTCCACCAGTTTGGCCTCTCCCACTTTCCTTAAATCTTTAGCAAACACCATAATCTTAGCCCAGCTGAAACCCGTGCCAGAAAACAACTCTCCAGCAATTCAGATCTCATTATCCTTCCAGCTGACAAGGGCTCAACCACTGTAGTCATGAACAGGAATGACTATGTGGCTGAAGCTCTTCGTCAGCTATCAGACACCAAAACCTACTGCTGCCTATCGGAAGATCCAACTCCTGCTGTCAACAAAAAAACAAGAATATGTACAGTTTAGTGGACCTCTCCAAGGTCTCACCCCACAATCCATTTCGCTTCTCACTCTTCAAAATCCACGTACACCCACCCTTTATCTATTGCCCAAAATCCATAAACCTGGCAATCCAGGACGCCCTATCGTTGCAGCCTACGGATCGCCAACTGAGCGCATCTCTGCCTTGGTTGACCAGTACCTACAGCCCATTGTTAATCAGCTCCCTTCTCATATAAAGGACACCCAGCACTTTCTCTTCCGGCTTTCTACCTTACCCACACCTCTTCCTTCCGACTCAATACTGGTTACCATTGACGTCACGTCCTTGTATACAAACATTCCACACTGGCATGGCCTCAGGGCCATGGAACACTTTCTGGACCAGCGCCCTCCCAACAGCCTTCCATGACATCCTTCCTCATCAAATTAGCCCACCTTATCCTTAATAAACTACTTCTCCTTCGAAGGCAACATCTATCACCAAACCTGCGGAACTGCCATGGGTACCCGCATGGCCCCCTCTTATGCTAATCTGTTCATGGGCCGGCTGGAACAGACATTTCTGGAGGAAGTCCCTCTCAAACCCCTCATTTGGCTTCGTTTCATTGATGACATATTTATGATTTGGACGCATGGAGAAAATGAACTGCTAAATTTCCTGAACCATCTCAATAACTTTAGCATGCTGAAATTCACTTGGTCCTACTCCCACACCCAGGCCACATTCTTGGATGTTGATTTGTCCCTATCCAATGGCTATCTCAACTCTTCAGTTCACATCAAACCAACCAATCTTCAACAGTATCTCCATTTCGACAGTTGCCACCCATACCATACCAAACGTTCACTCCCCTACAGTCTTGGCATTCGAGGTAGTCACATATGCTCTAACCAACAGTCTCTCATGGATTATTCAAACAGTATTTCAGAAGCATTAATATCTCACAACTACCCTCCAGCTTTGGTTAACAAACAGCTTTCACGTGCAACTGAATCAGCTAATCAATCATCCCAGACCCGCAAAAACCAACCACAATCCAGTCTTGGTCACACAGTACTACCCAGGCCTCGAATCCATCAACAGAATCCTCCGGCAGGGCTATGATTTCTTACACACATGCCCTGAAATGAGATCCATTCTTCCTAAAATCCTTCCTGCCCCTCCTAGAACTTGTTTCAGCAGACCTCCTAACCTCAGCGGACTTCTAGTCCACAAACACAGTCACCCTCTTCCTAACAGTCAACCCCAAGGCTCTTTCCCATGTAACAGACCACGCTGCAAGATGTGTGACATTCACCATGCTTCCACACTTTCATCAACCCGGTCACAGGGGAAAGCTTCCCTATCATAGGACACGCCACCTGTGAAACCACGCATGTAATATACCAATTAACATACAACCACTGCCTGGCTTCATATATAGGTTTGACCACTAATGCACTCTCCATAAGAATGAATGGCCACCGTCAGACGGTGTTCACACAGAACCCAAAGCACCCAGTTGCTGCCCATGCCATAACCCACGACTTGAATAATTTCAACTCTTGTTACACAGTTCATGCTATCAGAGTTCTCCCTAATAGCAGCAGTTTCTCTGAACTCAGAAGGTGGGAACTTGCCTACCAGTACAAACTTGCCACAAGGCAACCACCTGGTCTCAACTTAAGATAATACCCGGTCATTAATATTAGTAGCACATATGGTTTAACCTTTTTTTATTCCTCTCCTTTCCATTACCTATACTGAACCACCACTAACCTGAGGTGATGTTTACTTCATAAATATTATTATTATTATTATTTTATATATATATATATATATGTATAATATTTTTTTCAATATATATTTAGTTCTAATTGAATTTTGTTTGATCTTCCCACCAACCAGAAATTAGTTTGGATATTTATTTTTGCTCGGGTTTTAGCTCCTTTCACTGCCCTCTACTTTTCCGATGTTTGAATTTACCCCCACCATTTTCTCAACCGGCGGTCTTTCTGTGAGGTAATCTCCGGCTGCACCCACCTCTCATAATGTTCTCTTGTTGACGAAGGGTTTTTCCTGAAAATTTCTTTATTGTTTGGTGTTGTGTCTTTTATGTGTGTTTGGCGCCCACATGCATCATCTAAAGGTAAGTGGTGGCTCATTTCCCTATCCTAATTTGATTCATTTCCGCTACTTGGCGTTTTTTTTTTTTCATTGTATCATATATATATATATATATTACAATACAGGTGACAGAAAACATTACATGATGGAGAAGACAGGAGTATATTACTGGGGAGAAAATGGTCTCATATTTGAGAAAATTTATAGGATGATTAAGGTGCATCGAATGGTGAAAGTGGTGCTTAAACTTCAGAACAAATTTTATGAACCAGAAATGTTCACTTAAAGAGAAAAATACAAAAATATGTAGGAAATTAAAGACACAGATAAATGAAATAAAAACTTTACAGCAAGACTTTACAGATACGTATCAGGAGAATGTATGCATTTGTACAAAATGGAAATTGTAACATATTACAATTTGTAAATGTAATCCAGTATTATGTGAGTGACAGTATAAATCTTTAACCCTACTCTTTTTTTAACATGGTTCTCATTGTTCCTTAATGTTACTATCCTTTAGATCATATAAATAACAAAGGAAATGGAAAATGGCTCATCACTCACCTAAATTGAAAGCTGCAACAAGTGAAAAACATGTATGAGGAACAAAAATGTATACCATATTTCGATTTACGCCTTATTGATGTGGTTCGGAAGGTGTGCACACGCCAGAGTTTATCAAATGACATTTGGAAAACCTTTGGCTTGTGCACACCTCCTGAGCCACATGACTCATTCCCTAGCACATGAATACGGTGTAAAACCGTAATATTGTATATGCTTTTGTTTGTCATATACGTTTTTCAATTATCGCAGCCTTCAACTTTGGTGAATGACAAGTCATTTTCCCTTTCTATTGTCATTTATAATGACTAAAGCAGATTCCTTTTTCCTTAGTATCATTATTCCTTTGATCGTAATCACAAACATTCACACATTGAAAATAATATGGAAAGTAAAAAAAAAAAAAAAAAAAAACGTACATAGAAAAAAACCGTACATTAAAAAAAAAATTTCACACTACGCCTTTACTCATGAAAATAAAATATATGAGTGAGCTTGCATTGGCAATTGCCATCAACACAACCACATTAAGATTGGAGTGGTGGGAGAGCAAAAACAATATAAGTGGAAATAATAAGTGGCTACAGTAGAACTCTAATTATCCGAACTCCGACTATCTGAATTGCTGAATTTTCTAATCGCTTTTTTAAGACGTGCGTGGAACAAATTGAAAGGCATATCTACTCTAGAAGAGGAGAAAAATGGAAAAGAAGATCAAGAAAAGAAAAGGAAGAGACAGGAGCAGATGGGGATGACGTGTCACTTGAGGAATTCAGAAATATTCTTTTGAAAATTCCTGATGTTCAGAAGTTAGTGCTGATGATATAAGAGTGTGGGTATGTGAGATTCGTAAGAACCTGGGTATCAAATTCTAAATCTTGTGGGCCGGAAAAATGTTCTAAATGATGATGAACTTATTGAAAGTGTGAGAGAAGAGACCACTTGCAACTTCTCACTGCCAAGCAGATGCACGACTTGGCTGCCCGAAAACAGGTTAATACAGCCAAACAGCTTATTTTGACCGAGATGTTCAGCAAGCAATGACTTATTTACAGTATGGTACGTACATGCTGTTTGTAAGAAGGCTTAACATACAAAAGTGTTGCCTTTTCATTTAATTAAATAAAAGCTCTTTTCTTTAAAAAATAGTTTTTTCTCCCATTTTCAACATACACACAGCAATTAGTTAAGATTAACCCTATTTCGGAAAAAAATCCCACTATCCCAATTTTTGATTATACGATTGGGGTCCCATCCCAATTGATTCGGATAATTGGAGTTCTACTGTACCAACATTTCACTGATATTGTTTTTGCTCTCCTACCACCTCCGCAACAATCACAATTGTCAAAACCATCAATCATGTGGCTGTATTAATGGATGGTGCCTAAGCCAGCTCAGTAACAAGTTTCTGTTTTCATTAATGTTTTTTGTGTTTGTGGAGTGCTTATTGTTTCTGCTGCCTTCCACCCTTCAACTTTGGATATGGGTATTTTATCTTTCCAAATTATTAATGCCTCAATGAATCTCTCCCAAATTCACTGTTGCTCTAACAGCGAAAATGGTACATGATACCAGGAAAAAGATATAGATCTACTGAAAGTGAGAGGCAACATGCAATTATATAACTTGACAAAAAGCTGGCATTTTTTAAAAACATTGACGAGATGGATCCAAATTTATAAATATGGAAAAAAACCACAGTCTCTTGTTATCTGCATATTAATATTGCCAATTCATTGTTTCTGGTTACAATTTTTTAAATCCCTGCCTGTATTTTTAAAAGAAAAAAAAATTCGGAATTTCCCAAATGTTCTTGTGTTTGAACATTGGGCACCCATCACAGTGTTTACTATTAATTGTTCAGCCCAATTGCATTAAGATTTTTTTTAAAGAAAAATATATCTTTCACTCTCCTGGCTGTTGCAGAGCATAGAGCTCTTTTCAGCCACAGGGTATACTATTACAGCCCTTAGACCAAGCCCTTTTATGAAATGTTGTTTTAGAATTAAGTATAGCAAGCTGGGAATTGATTAATCATGGATTTGTATATTTTTGTGTGGTTAATTCCGAATTTGTGTATATTCGTCATGAAAATGAACATTGTTTTATGAATAGAAACTGTGAAAATGATACACAGTACGATTGAGGACAGCACTGTATATGAAACATTAATTAAAAGTTTGTAATTGTGTGTTGAAGTGAGACACGATATTTGGATGACAATTGGCAATTAGCGAGCTGCTATGGGCAATTTTCGTCGAATCAAGGTGTGGTCAGCTCACATCCTCTTTTTACACCTTGAAGCCGTCAGCTCGAAAATTGTGGTATGTATATAGTATGTAAATAAAAAACTTCATCTAGATATATTGTTGCTTTTAATTTGACACCACTATTACATTTTCAAACAAACTGCTTTGGCTTGTGTACAGAGAGACTGCACTAGCAGCATACAGCCATCTCCTACGACACCACAGACCGACTCTTGACTGACCCACCCTGGCGCCTTTGTAAAAAAAAGCAGCCACCCAAACCAACAACTGCTACCTAATAGATGGCTTGTCAGGGTCACAGATTTATACTAATACAAAAAACATTAAGCTACCCATGGTTACTACACAAACTACACACTGTGGAAACCCAGCAATAATATATCTAAGGTAAACATTAATACAATTATTTATTACACTTATATATAGTAAATAATACATAATTTAATATTTGAGCCCGCCACATGAATGAAGCAACGGCGGAAAATGCGTGGTAGTGGAAGAAGGGGGGGGGGGGAAGGCTTGACCAGCGATAAAAGTGAAACAAATCAATATAACTCTGTGCAGCTTAGTTCAAAAAGTTATATTGAAAATAAAGAAGAATTAAAAAAAAATATATATATAAAAAAAAAATAAAAAAAAATAAAAAAAAAAAAAATATAAATAATATAAATAAATAAATAACCGACTGTAAATGAAATGAGAGATGGCAGTGACAGGTTTAACGTAGGTTTAGGCCAGGGGTGTGTCTGGTGTCAAGGATATGTTGATAGGCTAGGTTCCCATCTGCGGAGTTCTGAAGGGGTGGTGGTGTTTGGAAAAACTCTAATAGCTCTGACTGTGAAACAGGTGTTGAGGTTGTTTGAATTATGGAAGTTCGCATGGATTGCCACGGGATGGTCTGGGTTTGAAGTATAAACTGTTTGCCTGTGGCCATTCATTCTGTAGGAAAGTTGTTGAGTGGTGAGACCAATGTAGAGGCAGTGCAGTGGATGCAGGTGAGTTGGTAAATAAGGTGAGTGGTAGCACATGTGGCATGTCCAATTATAGGGAAAGATTCGCCTGTGAAAGGATTAGAGTAAGTAGTGTGGCAGGGTGCATGTTGCAAGTTTTACAGCGGGGTCTGTTACACGGGAAAGATCCCTGTGGAGGTCTAGGGGAGTCGGCAGGTAAATACTTGTGGACCAAGATGTTGTAGCAGATTGGGCGGTCTGCTGAAGCAAGTGCGGGGAGCAGTGGGTAGGATTTTGGGAAGGAGGAGACGCATTTCAGGGAAGGAACGTAAGAAGTCATGCCCACGGCGGAGTATCTGGTTGACAGATTCCAGGCCAGGAAAGAACTGGGTGACAAGTGTTGGACCACGGTCAGCTTTAGGAGGTGCAGAACGAGGGTTGTGGGTGATGGCACGGGAAATTTGTTTTTCCACCAGATCATGGGGGTATTGGCGGGAAACAAGGGCTTGGGATAGTTTTTGGGAGTAACTGGAGATTGATTCATGATCAGAACAGATGCGTCTGCCACGGATTGCAAGGCTGTATGGGAGGGAACGTTTAATGTGGAAGGGGTGACAACTGTCAAAGTGTAGGTATTGTTGTAAATTGGTCGGTTTAATGTGTACTGAGGTATGGAGGGTCCCCTGTCGTAGGGTGATATCTACGTCAAGGAAGGTGATGCAGGTGTGGGAATATGACCATGTGAAATTGATGGAGTGATTATCATTTAATGAGTTGAGGAAGTCTAGGAGGTGGTCCTCCCCGTGGGTCCAGATCATAAATATATCATCTATGTATCTGAACCACACGAGGGGACTGAGGGGGGAATTCTTCAGAAAAATATTTTCCAGACGGCCCAGGAAAAGGTTAGCATAGGACGGGGCCATGCGGGTACCCATGGCAGTGCCGCGTATCTGGTGGTAATCTGGGAGTTGAAGGAGAAATAGTGTTTTGGAGAGGATAAAGTTGGCAAGTGATATGAGAAAGGATGTTCTGGGAAGACTGTTTGGAGGGCGCATATCCAAGAAGTGCTGAAGGGAACTGAGGCCTTCAAGGTGGGGAATATTGGTGTACAAGGAGGTTACGTCAATTGAAACAAGGAGGGAGTCTGGTGGTAGAGGACTGGGGACTTTTGACAGACGTTCCAAAAAATGTGGTGTGTCTTTGATGTAAGATGGAAGGTTCTGTACAAAAGGTTGGAGGTGTTGATCCACCAAGGCTGAAATTCGTTCAGTGGGGGAACCATAGGCCGCAACTATAGGTCGTCCCGGATTGCCAGCCTTGTGTATCTTGGGGAGAAGGTACAAAGTAGGTGTGCGGGGATTTTGAGGGGTGAGAAGGGATAAGGATTGTGAAGAAAGACCTTGTAAGGGGCCTAGGAGGTCCAGGAAGGAGCGAATTTCGAGGCAGATGGAAGAGGTGGGATCTGTGGCATGTGGACGATAGGTGTTGGTATCAGAGAGCTGTTTAAGGGCCTCCGCATCGTAGTCACTGCGGTCCATGACCACGGTGGGTGGAGCCCTTGTCTGCTGGATGGATAATGATATTTTTGTTATTGGACAGTTCTCTGATGGCCCAGATTTCAGTAGGGTTGAGGTTAGTGGAGTTGGGAATAGAGTTGAGGAAAGATTTTGAGGATAAGGTCGATGTGAGGAAGTCTGTTCCAAGTCTTCCTCACATCGACCTTATCCCCAAAATCTTTCCTCAACTCTATTCCCAACTCCACTAACCTCAACCCTACTGAAATCCGGGCCATCAGAGAACTGTCCAATAACAAAAATATCATTATCCTTCCAGCAGACAAGGGCTCCACCACCGTGGTCATGGACCGCAGTGACTACGATGCGGAGGCCCTTAAACAGCTCTCTGATACCAACACCTATCGTCCACATGCCACAGATCCCACCTCTTCCATCTGCCTCGAAATTCGCTCCTTCCTGGACCTCCTAGGCCCCTTACAAGGTCTTTCTTCACAATCCTTATCCCTTCTCACCCCTCAAAATCCCCGCACACCTACTTTGTACCTTCTCCCCAAGATACACAAGGCTGGCAATCCGGGACGACCTATAGTTGCGGCCTATGGTTCCCCCACTGAACGAATTTCAGCCTTGGTGGATCAACACCTCCAACCTTTTGTACAGAACCTTCCATCTTACATCAAAGACACACCACATTTTTGGAACGTCTGTCAAAAGTCCCCAGTCCTCTACCACCAGACTCCCTCCTTGTTTCAATTGACGTAACCTCCTTGTACACCAATATTCCCCACCTTGAAGGCCTCAGTTCCCTTCAGCACTTCTTGGATATGCGCCTCCAAACAGTCTTCCCAGAACATCCTTTCTCATATCACTTGCCAACTTTATCCTCTCCAAAAACTATTTCTCCTTCAACTCCCAGATTTACCACCAGATACGCGGCACTGCCATGGGTACCCGCATGGCCCCGTCCTATGCTAACCTTTTCCTGGGCCGTCTGGAAAATATTTTTCTGAAGAATTCCCCCCTCAGTCCCCTCGTGTGGTTCAGATACATAGATGATATATTTATGATCTGGACCCACGGGGAGGACCACCTCCTAGACTTCCTCAACTCATTAAATGATAATCACTCCATCAATTTCACATGGTCATATTCCCACACCTGCATCACCTTCCTTGACGTAGATATCACCCTACGACAGGGGACCCTCCATACCTCAGTACACATTAAACCGACCAATTTACAACAATACCTACACTTTGACAGTTGTCACCCCTTCCACATTAAACGTTCCCTCCCATACAGCCTTGCAATCCGTGGCAGACGCATCTGTTCTGATCATGAATCAATCTCCAGTTACTCCCAAAAAACTATCCCAAGCCCTTGTTTCCCGCCAATACCCCCATGATCTGGTGGAAAAACAAATTTCCCGTGCCATCACCCACAACCCTCGTTCTGCACCTCCTAAAGCTGACCGTGGTCCAACACTTGTCACCCAGTTCTTTCCTGGCCTGGAATCTGTCAACCAGATACTCCGCCGTGGGCATGACTTCTTACGTTCCTTCCCTGAATGCGTCTCCTCCTTCCCAAAATCCTACCCACTGCTCCCCGCACTTGCTTCAGCAGACCGCCCAATCTGTACAACATCTTGGTCCACAAGTATTTACCTGCCGACTCCCCTAGACCTCCACAGGGATCTTTCCCGTGTAACAGACCCCGCTGTAAAACTTGCAACATTCACCCTGCCACCACTACTTACTCTAATCCTGTCACAGGCGAATCTTTCCCTATAATTGGACATGCCACATGTGCTACCACTCACCTTATTTACCAACTCACCTGCATCCACTGCACTGCCTCTTACATTGGTCTCACCACTCAACAACTTTCCTACAGAATGAATGGCCACAGGCAAACAGTTTATACTTCAAACCCAGACCATCCCGTGGCAATCCATGCGAACTTCCATAATTCAAACAACCTCAACACCTGTTTCACAGTCAGAGCTATTAGAGTTTTTCCAAACACCACCACCCCTTCAGAACTCCGCAGATGGGAACTAGCCTATCAACATATCCTTGACACCAGACACACCCCTGGCCTAAACCTACGTTAAACCTGTCACTTGCCATCTCTCATTTCATTTTACAGTCGGTTATTTATTATTTATTATTATTTATATTTATTTATTTATTTTTTTTTTTTTTTTTTTTTGTGTATATATATATTTTTTTAAATTCTTTTATTTTCAAATATAACTTTTTGAACTAAGCTGCACAGAGATTATATTGATTTGTTTCACTTTTATCGCTGGTCAAGCCTATTCCCCCCCCCCCCCCCCCCCTTCTTCCACTACCACGCATTTTCCGCCGTTGCTTCATTCATGTGGCGGGCTCGGATGTGACCACATCTTTCCCCCTGCCATATGTCTCGCCTCCTACATGAATAAGACTTAGGTCGAAATATTGTGTAATTGTTTTGTTTTTGTGTTTTTACGTGTCTCGCCCTCCTGCCTTCATCTGTGGTAAGTGACGGGTAACTGTTTATTTTCCCTATCCTATCTTATTTTCAGTGCCTCGCGGCAGTTTCTTTGTTTCCTTTATCCAATTGTTGCCTTACGGCTTCCTTCTTGTTTTGTCCTTTTTGTTCCTATCTCGGTGTTCTCCGTCATTTTATTCCCATCTTTTGCTCTTTGTGTACTTGTATTTGCGTATTCCTTCCTTAGAACTTCGTTTTAATGTACATTTTTCCACAACATTCACATGCCTTTTAAACGTATGCGTACTTCCGTTGTATCAGTAACTTTTTGTATCACATCAACTGCTTTTGCACACGTGTTTAAAAAATTTTCGCGTTTTTTTTCGTAATATTTATTTTCTTCCCGCCCTTACGATTACTGCGTGCGTTTCAATTCTCAGTCCGTTTCATTTCCCGGGTATTGTTGACGGTTGGGCTACTAAACAATACACATATATATATTTTCTTATCCTTATTCTGTGCTTTTCCAGGAATTAGTATCAATACTGCCGGCGCCGTTCTAACTAACCTCACTTTTTTTTAATCGGCGTTTCAGTAAACACACTTTTTCCACCGTTTTCACTATCTGCCTCCCCAGTTTATTGTCGGTGTAGTGACCAAGCACTACATTTATTATTCTTTACTGGTTTTATAATTATTATTTTTTTTTTTAATTTTTCTTTTTATTTATTTATTTATTTTTTTTTTTATTTTTTTATTTTTTTTTTTTTTTTATTTTTTTTTTTCCGGCGATTTTTGGCATTGTTTAAATAATAAAATTAATTTTTCTGTTGTGCCTGTGGCCGCTTAAATTGAAATTTCCAAATATTCCCCCCCCCCCAGTTTTATATTTACTTTTATTTATTTTTTTATTTCTCTCCCTCCTCTTCATTGTGGCTCTCTGACCTACTGACCATTATCTTCCTAACTTGTCGTGTGCTGTTGTTCTTTCCATAAACTTCTCTAAAATCATGTCTCCAATTTACCATTACTTGAAACAATTCCGTTTTCATGCCATCCACCTCACTAGACTCCACTCCCATATACTTTTCCTTCAATCATGCCTCTCGTTCAACATACCCCCCAATGGCCTGACAATAAAACTACCAGTCTCCGGTTGCAACCCACAACTCCATCAAACTCTCCATGATTTTCGTTTCACACAATCGCTTACTCTCACCCATATTGTTCTCCAGCAATATCTACTAAAAGCCCAGCAACATTCGATTCAACTTTCGTCTTTCCACAAGATTCTTTGTCTAATGCATCCCTGCCCAACTCAACATCTTAAACAAATTTTCACAGAGTGCAGACAGTTGCAACAGAAATGTGCACAAAAACATCTGCAAAAGCTATCAAATCTATTGAAAAGCTACCTTGTTTTAGGCCTGTCTCTTCCTTACCAACATCCTTCACATAGGCAGCACACACCACCTCCTCCCCTGGTTGCCAAAGTCCCATGTCTTGCCCACATTTTTAATATGCCACACCCACCTCCATTACCACCCATCCCTCGTGCCACTGCCCGACCTGTAGACACACCACAACGGTCAGTGGTCAACCTCTCGTCCACGTCCTTATCTGAACCACAACTCTCTATCCTCTCCAAGGGACTTTCCTTCTCGCCTATTCCTAAATTCGACCATGCTGCTCTGGTCCGGGACTCGCTTGCTTTCTGCCGCACACTCCGCTGGCGGTATCACTTTGCTACCACAACGGAGAGTGACAGCCGCCGAGGTGAGATTGAGTCCAGCTTAGAGCAGTTCAAACCACCATCCCAACTTGACCCTCCTCCACTTCCCCAAAATCATCCCCTCCTCCTGTTCCAAGACTTCCTCACATCGACCTTATCCTCAAAATCTTTCCTCAACTCTATTCCCAACTCCACTAACCTCAACCCTACTGAAATCCGGGCCATGAGAGAACTGTCCAATAACAAAAATATCATTATCCTTCCAGCAGACAAGGGCTCCACCACCGTGGTCATGGACCGCAGTGACTACGATGCGGAGGCCCTTAAACAGCTCTCTGATACCAACACCTATCGTCCACATGCCACAGATCCCACCTCTTCCATCTGCCTCGAAATTCGCTCCTTCCTGGACCTCCTAGGCCCCTTACAAGGTCTTTCTTCACAATCCTTATCCCTTCTCACCCCTCAAAATCCCCGCACACCTACTTTGTACCTTCTCCCCAAGATACACAAGGCTGGCAATCCGGGACGACCTATAGTTGCGGCCTATGGTTCCCCCACTGAACGAATTTCAGCCTTGGTGGATCAACACCTCCAACCTTTTGTACAGAACCTTCCATCTTACATCAAAGACACACCACATTTTTTGGAACGTCTGTCAAAAGTCCCCAGTCCTCTACCACCAGACTCCCTCCTTGTTTCAATTGACGTAACCTCCTTGTACACCAATATTCCCCACCTTGAAGGCCTCAGTTCCCTTCAGCACTTCTTGGATATGCGCCCTCCAAACAGTCTTCCCAGGAACATCCTTTCTCATATCACTTGCCAACTTTATCCTCTCCAAAAACTATTTCTCCTTCAACTCCCAGATTTACCACCAGATACGCGGCACTGCCATGGGTACCCGCATGGCCCCGTCCTATGCTAACCTTTTCCTGGGCCGTCTGGAAAATATTTTTCTGAAGAATTCCCCCCTCAGTCCCCTCGTGTGGTTCAGATACATAGATGATATATTTATGATCTGGACCCACGGGGAGGACCACCTCCTAGACTTCCTCAACTCATTAAATGATAATCACTCCATCAATTTCACATGGTCATATTCCCACACCTGCATCACCTTCCTTGACGTAGATATCACCCTACGACAGGGGACCCTCCATACCTCAGTACACATTAAACCGACCAATTTACAACAATACCTACACTTTGACAGTTGTCACCCCTTCCACATTAAACGTTCCCTCCCATACAGCCTTGCAATCCGTGGCAGACGCATCTGTTCTGATCATGAATCAATCTCCAGTTACTCCCAAAAACTATCCCAAGCCCTTGTTTCCCGCCAATACCCCCATGATCTGGTGGAAAAACAAATTTCCCGTGCCATCACCCACAACCCTCGTTCTGCACCTCCTAAAGCTGACCGTGGTCCAACACTTGTCACCCAGTTCTTTCCTGGCCTGGAATCTGTCAACCAGATACTCCGCCGTGGGCATGACTTCTTACGTTCCTTCCCTGAAATGCGTCTCCTCCTTCCCAAAATCCTACCCACTGCTCCCCGCACTTGCTTCAGCAGACCGCCCAATCTGTACAACATCTTGGTCCACAAGTATTTACCTGCCGACTCCCCTAGACCTCCACAGGGATCTTTCCCGTGTAACAGACCCCGCTGTAAAACTTGCAACATGCACCCTGCCACCACTACTTACTCTAATCCTGTCACAGGCGAATCTTTCCCTATAATTGGACATGCCACATGTGCTACCACTCACCTTATTTACCAACTCACCTGCATCCACTGCACTGCCTCTTACATTGGTCTCACCACTCAACAACTTTCCTACAGAATGAATGGCCACAGGCAAACAGTTTATACTTCAAACCCAGACCATCCCGTGGCAATCCATGCGAACTTCCATAATTCAAACAACCTCAACACCTGTTTCACAGTCAGAGCTATTAGAGTTTTTCCAAACACCACCACCCCTTCAGAACTCCGCAGATGGGAACTAGCCTATCAACATATCCTTGACACCAGACACACCCCTGGCCTAAACCTACGTTAAACCTGTCACTTGCCATCTCTCATTTCATTTTACAGTCGGTTATTTATTTATTTATTATTATTTATTTATTTTTTTTTTTTTTGGTATATATATATATATTTTTTAAATTCTTCTTTATTTTCAAATATAACTTTTTGAACTAAGCTGCACAGAGATTATATTGATTTGTTTCACTTTTATCGCTGGTCAAGCCTTTCCCCCCCCCCCCCCCTTCTTCCACTACCACGCATTTTCCGCCTTTGCTTCATTCATGTGGCGGGCTCGGATGTGACCACATCTTTCCCCCTGCCATATGTCTCGCCTCCTACATGAATAAGACTTAGGTCGAAATATTGTGTAATTGTTTTGTTTTTGTGTTTTTACGTGTCTCGCCCTCCTGCCTTCATCTGTGGTAAGTGACGGGTAACTGTTTATTTTCCCTATCCTATCTTATTTTCAATTAAATTAATAAGTAATAACACTGTTTTCCTGTAGTCATTCATTCTGTTTGTGAGTGGATTAATGGTGAGGTTATATACGAAACTGGAATGAGTTGATATATAAGGCATATGCATATCTAATGATGGAAAAGGTTTCTCCTGTGGTCAGATTTGAGTAGGTGCTGGTAGGTGGGTGCTTGCTGTGTGCTTTGCAGTGGGGTCTGTTGCATGGAAATTATTTGCGATAACTGGGGCGATTTTCAAGTTGAGTATTTGTGAACCAAGATATTTTGGTGGCAAGCTGGAGCATGTACGTTTAGCAGTGAGTAGAATTTTATTAGGAAGGGTGCACATTGTGGGAAAGAAACTTAGGAATTCATGCCCATGGTAAAGGATTAAATTAATGAACTCAAGACTAGGAAGGAACTGGGTGATGAAAGTGGGGCTGTAGTTAGTTTTTTTTTACTGTAGTTAAAATTTATATCCTCTCACATTAATTACTTTGGTGATGTTCCCTCATTTCCAATGCTACTATGTCTCAAGAATAATCAATTATCAATGCGTACAGTCTTGCATCCCCCTCCCCCCCCTCAACCACCACCAGGCCATGCCACCTGGCTTTTCCATTCATCAAGCAGGTGAAGATGTGACCACATCTGACCCCGCCAATTGTTTTATCTACTTGCATGAGTCAGATTCATCACCAAAACAATGCATTGAATGTTTTTTTTTTTTTTTTTTTTTTTTTTTTTTTTTTTTTTTTTTTTGTGTTCTTCTATCCAAGCTGCTATCTTCTATGGTAAGTAATGGGTTTTATTTTCCAATACTTTCTTAGTTTCTTGACTAAAGCATTTTCCTGCTAGTTACTTCTTAAAATAGTAATATCTAGCTGATAAATGTTCTAATTCTGATTTTGTTAAGCT